>ML776793.1:143743-165845 GCA_009831015.1 Picea engelmannii
GGGTTAGGTTTTTGGATGTCTAGGACTTTTGGCATTCCCGTCTATTGTAAAAGGGCCTTCCGAGCCTCATTGTAACCATCATCTTGCGAATGCGAGTAGCCGTCACATCTCTTCTCAGACATAAGCTGCCACCATTCTAGCGAGTCTTTCACTCTGTATTTTTACAGTCTCTGTACATTTCTTTCATTAATAGAAATCGTGTATTACTGTATCTCTGTGTTTATGGTTGCATCTCTGATATATTTCTGTTATATTACTGGATATACGTGATATCTCTGAGCATTTCTTTATTATATCTCCGCTCTCATTTCGTGCCGAAAATAATCCGGATCACATATATGGCAGTCTGCATCAACGATTTGATTATGAGGAAAGAGTAAAGGGTGGTGTTCAAATAAATATCGAAGAAGTGGGATAGAAGGATAGTGTAAATGACATAAAACTCGGGATCAAATTCCATAAACCACATGTGAAAACATCCAGGAGACAAGGTCAAAACCATGATGTTGATCTCCTAAGAGTCCATAACTATCTTGCAACAATCAACTAATCTCTGAATGGATCAATACCATAAAAAAAATTTCTAATTTGATATGGTTATGATTTGATTTGAGATCACCCTTATGGTGTGAATAATTTTGCATTAAATCTTCCTCTTAATTCTACCAATAGAGGCTATCTTTCCATAGTTTTTAATGGTTGATCTTTCCATATAAGCATTGAATTTTTTTAATTTTTTTAAAGATTTGATTCCCACTAGACTTAGAAAATACAAGAAAAATCGTAGGGATTCACAATAACCAGAATTTGCAAAGACTACGATCGAGATTCAAAATTTTAGTTGATTCTTCCACATTTTTAACTTTTGCAGGTTGCAACGTGTAAGGATTTAATGTTTTCGACTGTATTCAATGTCAAAAGATACAACTAAAAATGAGGGTGAGATATGATATTGCTGCTACTCAAACCCAGGGATGAACCTAGATTGGAAGTTAAAAAAGAGAAGATGCGTAATTTCAACCATTGTTTCAGCGTGCCGCGACAGTTCAGTGGAGAAAAACTCATGACCATTTATTATTATATTTTTTTGTTTTGTTTTATTTTTATCCTAATGCCACTATTGTTTTATTGTTTGTAGATCTGCAAATTTATTCAATCACTATTAAAACAAAAATGTCACTATACCAGCATGTTGTAACAACATGTAAAATTTTCGTTGTATCAGCATGCTGCAACAACCTAAAAAAAAAAAAAAAATTTCGCTGTGTCAGCATGCTGTAACAACATGTAAAATTGGTATTATTGTGATTTACTGTTAAGCATGGTTTGAAAAAAGAAATTCATTCCTGAAATCCAAATCATCCCTATTTTTTTATCCTTGCAGTTGCATGAAGCGTGAAGGAAAGCATGCTTATTCGAAGTAAAAGAAAAAATGAAAATGAAAAATCTACCTACTCTACGCTAACTGAAACTTAAAGATTAGATATGTGTAGTCAAACTTCCAATGGAGCCAAGCATGCAACAGTAACAAAAATATATTAATGTGCAATTTTTCAAATGAAAGATAGAAATTTACATGAATAAATGAATTTTGTTGCTGTAACGAAAAACTTCCTAAATAAAGATAAAAAAATGGATCAAATCGAGTGCTTACCTGGAACCATTGCTCGATAATTCTTTCATAGGTGCACTTTTCCTCGCTCAGATATTGCTGTAGCTCCTCTTCACCTTCCTCAATATCCTGCTCAAATGCTTGTTCGTCAACTAATGCGTAGGAGTCTTCAGATCTTGAATCCTCATTTTTTGCTAGAGGATTGTTTGAATCTTTAATTGTTGTCAAGATCTCCTCTTCCAGGGAAGAATAGATCTTTACTTTAGAGAGGATATGAGTGAGTAGTTCCAAGATGACACTCATCATTAAAACATGCTGAAAAAGAAGATTCATACAACACCCAAATCAAGAATTAAAAAAACACATGAAAAATACTTGTTGAAACAGATACTCTCCACAATTGCTGAAAAGACACTCGCTACAATTGAAATTCACACTTGCAAAAAATGAAATTTGCGTAAATTGAAATTCACACTCTAGAGATGGTAGGGAGAACATGAGGAGTCTCCACTCAAGTAGCTACTATGAACCCTTACCAACACATCTAGACACACTTGCAGGAAATCAAACTAAACTTTAATCCATCATGCTTCCTCGACAACGACGCCAAAATGTTAGGCATAAATATTGTCGTTTAATTCCGTTGTAGTATTTGTCCAACTATTTAATTTGTCAATTCGAGGTTCGTAGGCTTACGAAGCACACACACTATATATGCAGGACTGAAGTAGAAGTAATCTAATCTAAATTGTTGAATGAAGTTAATCTAGGAAAGCATCAAAAGACTAACTAGGAAACCTGGAAATTGCATAAGGGAAAAGCAATACAACATGTGAAGAGTTGAACGAAAAATGACATATGTGAGATCACACCATATATTAATCTCAAATTATATTACAAGAGTCAAATGAAAAAGCATGAAATAATAACAAATCTAATAATAAAAGCTAAGAATCCCCTTCTCCTAGTTACAAGACTAAATTATGAATTAAATTCCTCCAATTATGAATAACATCATCCAATTATGAATAACATGATGTCTAACTCCCCCTCATGAAGAGAGAGAACTCTCTTATATACATGAAAGTCTTGAAGAGTGTCATAATTACAGATCCACTATTCTCTCAACCATTCTCAACTACTTTCCCATTATTAGAAGATATGATCCCTTCAAATCCTCCACACATCTCTCACATATCTTAGATAAGATATGCCATCCAAATATTCCATGATCTTCTCCTTGAGATCTCTTTCAAATCTTCAAAGTTTGAAGATGTAATTCGAATTTGAGGATAGGTGGTGTATTTTGACTTTGTTGCAATCTTCAAATATGCCTGCACACATCATCAAACTCATCCAACCTTGATATATAATGAAAATATGTTATTTTTCTAATATTTAACCACAAATTCCCTTATAATAGTGAAATGAATACAATGGAAAATAATAAGGAGAAACCCACATATATTTATGAAAATGGTATGATGGAAGGTTAATGTGATGATGAAATGTAAGGAATAATGAAGGGAAAGGTGGATGAAAATAGGACATTTCTGAGGCCCGACAGTTTGCAATGTGTGTTGCATCACTGGTTTTCTGACATGGAATGAAATGTACCATTTTTTAGAATCTGTCAACTACCACGAATATGGAATCATAACCTCTTGGTGTCCTTGGCAGTCCTAACACAAAATACATGCTTACCACATCCCATGGCCTCTCTGGTACTGACAATGGTTGATATAATTCTGTATTCTGTCTTTTCCCTTTTGTGTGCTGGCAAATTCTGCATTTGTTGACAAATTTCTTGACATCTATCCTCATCCCTGGCCAATAATATAGATTGTTTAGTTGAGAAAATGTTTTTTCATGGCCAAAATGTCCAACCAATCCTCCACTATGTTTTTACTTCAGAATATTCTCTCTCATAGAACTCTTCAGTATACACAGTTGATTCCCTTTGAATAATAATCCATCCTGGATTAAGTATTCAATCCATTGGATTCTGTCTCTCAGAACATGATTCTCACATGCTTCATAAGCATGCCTGAAATATGAATTATCCCTGTACATATCCTTAAGGTTATTAAAACCTAAGGTCTTCACATGAAACTCCTACAGAATCAAACATTTCCTTCTCAATGCATCAACAACCTTGTTAGCAGTTCGAGAAATGTGCTTTATAACAAAAGTAAAGTTTTTCATAAATTCAACCCATTTTACATGTTTCTGGTTCAATTTCTCCTGTCGAGTTACGAATTGTAAAGAATGGTTGTCGCTATACAAAATGAACTCTTTCGGAACCAAGTATTGCCTCCATTTCTTCAGCGCTTGTATGACCACATAAAATTATTTATCATGCGTGGAATATTTCATCTTGGCATCATTCATCTTCTCACTGAAGTATGCAACTGGTCTATTGTCTTGGCTTAACACTGATCCAACCGCAAACCCACTTGCGTCACATCTCACTTGAAATTTCTTACCAAAGTCTGGTAGAACCAGAACTAGCTGTTCGGTTATCTTCTCCTTCAACAACTTAAAACTTCTCTATGCTTCCTCTTTCCAATGAAAATATTTATGTCTTTTCTTGACTATGTCCATCATTGGTGCATAAATTCCACTAAAACTTTTGATGAATTTCTTGTAAAAACTGGCTAGTCCATGGAAGATTTTGACTTCAAAGGTATTTCTCAGTGATGGCCATTCTTTGATTGCTTTTACCTTCTCATGATACATATTCAACTCATTTTAAGAGATCAAAAAACCCAAATAAATGATTTCTTTCTTCATGAAATATGACTTCTTCAAATTTATCAACTTCTCTTGTTGTAACCTCCTCATTACTAGGGTTAGGTGTTTCAAATGTTCTTCTCCAGTCTTACTGAATACTAGTATATGATCAAGATACACAATTACAAACTTCCCATTGAAATCCTTCAAGGCCTCGTTCATCAATCTCATAAAATTACTTGGCACATTCGTCAAACCAAACGACATGAAAATCCACTCATATAATCCTTCATTTGTCTTGAATGTTGTCTTCCATTCATCACCTTCCCTCATTCTAATTTGATGATATCCACTTTTCAAATCAATTTTTGGAAAAAAGTTTTCCCCACTCAGGAAATCCATCAAGTCATCCCTCCTCGATAAAGGAAATTTGTACCTAATGGTGATTTTGTTTATAGCCCTCGAGTCTGTACACATTCTCCATCCACCATATTTCTTTGGACTTAACATTGTTGGTACAATGCATGGACTCAACCTTTCCCTAATCAACCCTTTGTCCATCAAATCCTGGATTTTTTTCTTAACCTATTCATTCTCCTACGACATAAATCTTTACGCTACTTTGTTCAGTAAACTCGCTCCTGGTATAAGGTCAATGTGATGGCTTATACTTCTGATGGGTGGCAACGAACAAGGTAAATCGTCCACCACTATATCAACAAAATTCTCCAACATTTTCTGAATTTCCTCCGGTATATCATCTATCAAAGTATTGGTCAAAATGAATCTAGGTTTCCTTACCACAACAAACTGCATGTCTTCTTCTTTCCCGACTTCATCAATAAGTTCCTTCCCACTCATGAGAAGTATAGTGCTTCTTGCATCTGATTTCACCTTCTTGTATTCAATTGGTAGCAACATATGTGTCCTACCATTTTTTCCCAAGGTGTATGTGTTCTTTATCCCATCATGAACAACATTTTTATCATATTTCCACGGTCTCCCAAACAAAATATGACAGAAATCCATGGGAATAACATCACATAAGATATCATCTCTATATCCCCCTATCTTAAATTCAACTAAACATTGTTTAGTGACTGTTACTTGATGTCCCTTTTGCAACTATGAAACCTTATATGGGCTTGGATGTGCAACTGTCTCCAATTCCATCTTCTCCACCATTTTTGTGGATACTAGATTATTTGTGCTTCCATTGATCACTATCACCTTGCATACCCTATCCATGGTCTTGCAAGCAGTTCTAAATATTTTGTTTCTCTAGACTGGATTCTCCACCTCTTTCTCTGGCTTCAAGAGAATTTTCCTCATCATTAAGGATCTTCCACCTTCTACATCTTCTGCCTCAACATTTTGCCTCTGCACTTGTGAAATGTGAGCTTCGCCCCCTCCATCTCTTTTTCTATTAGAACATTAAAAATATTTGTGTCCGATCTTTCCACAAACAAAACATTTTATCTCACCACCTCTGCCTCTGCCTCTTCCTCTTGCTCCCGAAAAGTGTTCTTATCGACATACTGTCCTCTCTATGAGAATCCTCCTCTTTCTAGTTGATTATGAGGTTTATTTTATTCATCCTTGGGCTTCTGTACTCTGTCCTGGGCAATTTATTTTCCTTTGTGTTGACTTCTACCTCTGTCCCTTTGACCTTGCTTTCGGGGTAATTTTTCTTTTTCCTTCAAAGCAATCTGATAAGAATCTTCCACATTTCTTATTGTCACCATGCTCATCTCATCCTGAATGCCATATCTCAGAACATTCATGTATTTGGTGACCTTTTCATCTCCACTCTCATGATTAACTTCTCTAATGTTCAGTCGATAAAACTCCTTAGTGTATTCCCTCACTGTTATCCCCTTCTGTCTCAAATTCTGCATTCTTCGAAACATGCTAATTTGATAGTCTTTGGGTATAAACTTGGCCTTCATCTTTGCTACCATCCTATCCTAGATTTTGATTCTTTGCGTTCCCTTGCAATGCCTAACATCCTACAGTTCATCCCACCATAGTGTTTCAAGCCCTTTCAATCTAATGACAACATGTTTTACTCTCCTACCTTCTTCAATATCTTCATAATCGAAAAATTTATCCAGATCTCTAAACCAATCTAGAAGCTCCTCAACATCTAAGTTTCCTTCATACATTGGAATGCCCATTTTTTCTTTGGCCCCTATTCTTGCAACAACTCTGAATAGACATTCTTCTACGATGTCTTTGGCTATAACTTCTTCTTCGGCTCTAGCTTCATTTTCACTTTCAGCTTCACTAACATCTCCTGTATCAGTAGCTTGTCTCTATGTTATCTCCATAGCATCTAATCGAGCACGAAGTCCTCTCATTTCCCTTTCCACGACTGGATTGGGCATTGGTCTATCTTGATGTCTTATGGGAGGAATTGTTCAAATCTATTCCATGCAGAATTCAATTTACAACTTGCCTTCTGTCTCCTCCTACCTACAAAAAACAATGATTGTAAGCTCTGATACCACCTGGCACAACACCCCTACCTTAGCAAGCTCTGCTTGACCTCCCGGTCTAAGGATCATTCTTAATCTCCCCTTGAGCTGAAATGGCTCTTTGATTCATAACTGTAATATTCATACTTGTAACCACAAGTCCTTCTTAGGAGCTACGCCTATGTAAACAAGCACTAGGCATGAACTCTTACCCATGTGACCACAAACTTTGTCTAAAAAATTATTTCACGAATCACGATTTTGGGGGTATTGGCATGATACAACCCCAACACTCCACATCCAAGAAACCCCGAAAACTGATGTGGGAAATCTCCCTAGGACCATATTTGACGATCCTGTGCTTCCTCCTCGATCAATGACCATGATTGCGTCGTGACTTCACATTTCGTGATATATGGACTTTTGAAATTTCGAGATCTGAATTCAAGAGATCAATGACTCTCGTTGATCCCGATCCAATGAATACTATTCCTCCTAGGCTTGTGAGTGCTGAAAGGTTATCAGCCTTTTCCTTTCTGCTGATCTCCTTGATCCAATGGCTCATGGAATTTTATTCCTCCATCCGAGAAGTTCCATTGTCCGTTCGGATTTTCAATGGCTCCAAGCCAAAGGACTTGGCGTCAATTCTTCTAGGGTTGACCTCTGTGAGGTGACTTCAACCTTCTGCTTTTCTTTGAATCCCTCAAAGTTTCTATCTCTTATGAGCTTGGCTTCTACTACAAACTCAAGAATTCCAAGGGTTCTTTGCACGCACTGCTTGTGGCAGTCACGATAACCTCTAGTTATCTGATGTCTTCCTCTTCTATGCGCTCCTTGCAACAGAAATCCTTCAACACCTCACTTGGTTGGAAAAGTACAAAACTTCCCCCCGCCTGTGCACTCCTTTCACGACTCTATACTATACATGCACTTCTGCTGGTATGAGAACAATGATATCTCTCCTGAGCGTTTCTGAGGTAAAAGTCAGAACCTGTCAATGCACACTTTGGAGACTTTCACTGCACTCCTTGAAAGAATTCTTAGGATGAGAAACAAATGAAACTCATTCTCTCCCTCTCAAAGAATTCATACATTCACTCATTAAATCATACATACACACACATTTGAAACAAATTCATAACATATCATATAAGCAAATTGTAAACATACCATTACCATTAAGAGATGCAAACAGTATTCACGACAACACCATGAAACTGAATTAAAGCCTTTTCATATTAATTCCAGTGCTTTTGTACATGGTTTCAATAACAAGAACTATCTGCTTATACAACCTTCTATTCTTCCCTGCTCCCCTATTCTCTCTCTCTACAACTCTCTAATTCTTACAGTGAGAATAATGATATATTACAATACATACGAGGGAGATTTCTAGATTTTTACCTCCTACACTCTAAACTATCCAATCGGAATAAAAGCTACAACTACTTTACATTTAATACAATAAATGCCTCCAACAAACAGATGAGAGCAATCACTCAAGATCTGCATTACAACTCAAAACATAAATTCGAATGCATCCTTTCAAGATATTACATTAATGTCTTATGCTTTCAAATTCAAAATGCTTTCAAAATGTGCTCTAGGGAATATCCAACTGTCCTCCACTATTGCACTTTCTTTGTTGGTTTTATTATGATGCTCTTGCATCATAAAGGGTTATCCCAAAATCAACCTTCTCCAGTAGTTAAGTTTTCCCACCTTGTCACCCTGTTGGTTTATACTGGATTTTATCTTGTATCGGTCCCACCTATAAGAGAAAATACAAAAAGAGAACGTCTCAACTGAAGGATAAGATTTCACTAGAAAATGTAAAGCCCATCGATTGTTTTCCTGGATCACAAGATCTGGAGAACCATTCCACCATTAAATGCTGCAGAGTCTAATTGGGCCTCAGTGGCGGTTTGGTTCTTGCTGTTGAGTTAAAGGTATTTAGGACCCCTTAACATAACTGGTGCTAGAAGGAGGGCCGAAGAATGAATGGATGACAATTTTTTTAACATAATATTTCACACAGCCTATAGATTCAAAACATCCCACATGTGTGGCTATTCATTTACAAGACAACCCACACACACTGAGTACTTATGAAATGAGTAACTCACCCTATCACGAGGAATAACATATGTTCCCTTATATGCCTTATGTTCTTCCTCATGAGGAATTGAACTAATTCATAAGAATCACAAGAGCTTACGCCCGACAGATCGGTGCATTTCCCTTAGCTCCCTTACTTCCTCGAAGAAAAAAAATAAGTAGACCAGTGGTCGAGTCCCTCGAATAGGTTTTTTTGCACATAGTAGAAGACCTGATAGATTTATCCCTCACTGAAATTGAACATCCTCTTAATCTAATTCCTGAAACACAAGCCGACATCTTCTTTGAGCAATTTTTTGGAAGAAGAAGGGTTTAACTCAGAACGCTCGGTTTTGGGATCTGAAGACATGGAAGATAACAATGAACATAATGAATAAAGGGTAAATCCACATAAGAATAATAAACCTTCATTGGCCATAGATTCTTTGGCCATCCCTGGACAAGTACATAACCTTCCCCAACATCTAGAGAAGTTACTCCCTAAATTTGACCCTGAAACCTCAGGATTTCCTGAAGACCATATCAAAAAATTCATACTAGATATCAGACTGATGAATGTACAACATGAATATGTAGTATGTAGGATATTCCCATACACTTTTGATAATTCGTCCTCCATGTGGTATTTTAACCTAACTGTGGGATCCATAACTAGTTGGACGAAGTTTCAAAGGATTTTCTAGATAAATTTGCAGAAGAAACTACTACAAGATATTTGATGGCTGAGTTGTTCGTCGCCACCATGAGTTCAAAGGAGAAGGTTAAAGACTTAAATCAAATATTTACCACCATATTAAACAAATTCCAAGCCGAATATAAACCTACTTAGGAGTTGCAAATCGAAGTATACGCTAATGCTCTCCCAACTTCTATTTCAATGTTTGTGAAAAGGGCCACCAAACCAAATTTAGATGATAATTTTGAAGAATCCAAAATGATAGAATTTCAAATGAAGGGATGTAAATAATTCCATGTATCATTAGTCAAGAAATAAGTTCAACTTCCTCCTAGGAGAGGACTACTGCTAACTAGACCCCCAGGGAAACAAACAGAACAAGGTCTCGAAAAGGGAAGTGGGGACATAAAATACCTACAACGCATGGTCAAGAAGTTGTCAAATGAAATCATAGACATGAAGAGAAGTGCAGGGGAGGCAAACTAGGGCTAGAGGTCCTATAATCCCTTTTTAAAAATAAATCCACCTTTCAAAGCAATTAAACCTCCCCTAGTGATCCAGGTCGATCCAAAACCGTTCAAAAATACTCAAATGAAAAAAAGGAGGATATAGGAATGACCCAGAAGTCTCAGAAGGGTCCCTAGGCTTAGAAAATGCTCAAAAATCAAAGTTCTCATAATTGGATGAAACCAATGCCATTGCATCCAACTCGTTCTCCCGATTCCGGCCATATATTTACTTTCTCAAACAGAGCTCGTATGAAGAAGTTACGACACTCTGAAGTTTTTCGAAAACAACGATAAAAGGTCAAACAGTGAACATGCCATACTGATGATGTCAGGAGTACGAATGATGACGTCAGCATGACGTGTCACCTTCTAGAAGCTAGCAGTTTGGCGGATCCAACCAAATCTGGTAGTTATTGCCAAATCTAGAGGAGGTTCGCTAAGTTTGACGAATTGGTTAGCGGTCCTACTTATTTAATTGGGCACGCAAAATGAGACAGAGGGGGAGTTGTCAGACACTGCATTCGAATCTATGCCAGGAGGTGTCCCAGGCGACCTGCTCAGAAATAGATCGACTTTATACTCAAAAGTTGTAGAATTTCGAGAGGATTCCAAATATGCTCTCTATTTCTTTATCAAAGCAGCTGAACAGAAAAGTGCTTCCAGAAGAGAAGTGGCATGCTTTTTGAGACTGTACATATCTGACAAGTAGAGGCTGCATTGGAATTCATGCCAAGAGGTGTTCCAGGAAGCCTGCTCAGAAATAGATCGACTTTATACTCAAAAGTTGTATAAATTCGAGAGGATTCCGAATATGCTCTTTGTTTCTTCATCAGAGTAGCTGAACCGAAAAGTGCTTCCAGAAGAGGAGTGGCATGCTTTTCCAGACTGTACAGATCTGACAGGAAGATGCTACATTGGAATTCATGCCAGGAGGTGTTCCAGGCGACTTGCTCAAAAATAGGCCGACTTTATACTCAAAAGTTGAATAATTTTGAGAGGATTCTGAATATGCTATCTGTTTCATCATCAGAGTACCTGAACATAAAAGTTCCTCCAGAGCCCATTTGAGCAAGCCAAACATACTCGAGTTTATAGTCAAAAGTTGTAGAATGACGTTTTCTAGCCACCTATGATGTTTGTTTCTGCCCAAAATTGCAGATCTGAAAGTTGGTTTTTGGGATCTCGTATGTAAACCTTTCTTTTTAATTTTTAAGCATTTGAGATTAATTAAAGAGCGGTCTCACTGTTGGAGTGGACCCAGAGACATAGCCAGGAAGTTTGGTGAACCCCGTTACCAATTCTTGTTCATAGATGGTTTGCTTACATGTTTATGTGCTCATGTGCTTGATGGATGTTCTTTAATTTTTCATTACAAAGATGGTTAACAATTAAAAATTCACATGCAAATAATGGTTAAAAGATCTTGAATTTTAGATCAAGTTAAATTTCAGATCACCTAGCCAACTTAAACATCGATCTAGAAAACATAGCTTCCGAGTCTTTCTGTACTTATTGACAAGAGAAACACTCTGAAAGAGACTCCCTGCAATGGGTGCATGCCATCAATTTGATGGCCAATCGGTTTCTAGATGAAGTCTCCCTAACTGAACAATTAAGCGGGTCAACTATGAATGTTGTTAATCAAGAAGAGGTTGATCCACCAGAAGAAACAACCATGTTGATATGGGACCCTGATTTACCTATGCCTTTAGATGACCTATTTGAGGTTTAGGAACCACCTGCAGAAGTCTTGGTTGTGAAAACATGAAGAAGGGGTCAACTTGTCTCCAACAACCTCACTACAACCCAAAATTTGGGAGGAAAACCAACTCCCGATCACCTAAAAGCACCTTTTGTTCCCCAAAGAAACCCTATAAACATCCATACATGAGAATCACCCAAGCTAGACTACAACATAGTAGAAGATTTGAAGAGGTTGAAGGCAAATATACCGGTCATGTACATGTGTAGAATCCCTTAGCAAAAGGACTTTGTGTTACAAGCATTGAAATCCGTAGAAAACCCTACAATAAGCACGAACCAAGGAGAAATTCTAACTCCCACAGATCTAAGAAATAATCCAACTGTGAACACCCGCTTTGAAGATAAGAAGGGAAAACCTTTTTTCCCACCATTCCTTTTGATGTTTGAAGTCTTCAACAAAAACCTCCATAACTGTTTGGTTGACTCAGGAGCCTCCTCTAATGTCATGCCATTGTTTATTTGCAAAAAATTAAATGTAGTCCCTATCAAAAGAGATAAGAATGTTATACAACTAGACAAAACCCAGGTGAAGTTTATGGGAGAGCTCAAAGATGTGATGATCATAATAGCGACAGACCCTAAATTTGTGCAAGTAATTGACATCATTGTAGTAGATATCCTAGACGCTTATGGATTGTTATTAAGTCAAGATTGGTTTGAGAAGTTAAACATATACTTAAGTACATATTGGGCTCACCTTTGGCTTCCATTAAAGGTCACATGAATATGATGAAGATCGATAGGGAAAGATATCTAAAACAAATTGTCACTGACTTAGAAACCATCAATGAACCCTCATCGATAGATTTCCCCGTGCTAGGAAATTATTCCTGTGACTCCGATTTCGGGAATTTGTCCCTATTCTCATCTGATGTCCCTCTTACTCAAAAATACAAAATGATTATTCAAGAGAAATTGTCGACGATGACAGAGGAAACCCTCTTTTGTTAATAACTTGCATTAGAAATCACAGAACAAACAATAGGAGAGGAGGAAAGTAACAAAAAAGGGGAAGCTTATAGGTTTCACCCACAAGTTTGGACCTTATACTTTGATGGATCTAAATCGAAAGAAGGGTCAAGGGCAGGGTGCATCCTCATTGATCCAAAAGGTAAATGACATTTCTTATTTTGTAGAATAGAATTCGAGTGCACAAACAACACCACTGAGTATGAATCCCTAGTAGAAGGGCTAAATAAATCCATAGACTTAAACATCAAAGAATTGAAGGTTTTCAGAGATTCTGAAATCATCATTAGAAAAGAAAGGAATACTATACATTGCAACTCTCCACACCTGAAGAACTACCAACATGAAGTGCACATGATAATAGAGCATTTTGAATCCTTCAACATTACAACAATCCCCAGAACAAAGAACAATCTTACTGATTCTATGGCCACCTCTGTCTCAAGGCTATCACCTCTAGAATATTATGAAGCCTCCCAATTCACTTTGGAGCTACTCTACAAACTATCCATGCCCAACAATATTTCTAATTGGAAGGTATTTGAGGGAGATGAACAGATCATATAATTTTTGACTAATCGGGATAAATTTAAAGACTTGGCTATTGACAATGAAGTATTCCAAGAGAAATTAGTAGAAACCGATCCTCATATAGATCAAACGACTGACAAACCAAGGTCTCACATGATACCGAAAGGGGTAGCTAATTTCAAAAAACTTTTTGAATTAAGAGAAAGGTTCAAAGGGTCAACCAACATAAATACAGGACGCTCATGCCCCATGCATGAAACTATAAATCTAGGAACTCCGGAAAACCCCAAGAATATAAATCTCGGAAAGAAAATATCTAAAGAGGAAAGGAATGCCTATCTCAAAAATTTTAGCCAATATCAAGATGTCTTTGCTTGGTCCTACCGAGATCTGAAAACTTATGATACTCGCATCATTCAACATACTATACCATTAAGACCTGAAGTGAAACCCTTCCAACAGAAACTCCAAAAGTACCAACCATCCATGGAGCCTCTCATGTGTCAAGAGTTAAAGAAACTATTAGATGCCAAAATTATCTTTCAGGTTAGACACTTTGCATGGGTAACAAATTTGGTTCCTGTGAGAAAAAAGTCTTGAGAAATCCACCTATGCGTAGATTTTGGAAAACTCAACAGAGCTTCAGAAAAGGACAACTACCTAGTCCCACCAATGGAGAAACTCTTACAGACTGTGTCTGGCTCTGAAACTTTCTCCCTACTGGATGGTTTCTCAGGTTACAACTAGGTTCTAGTTTAAGAAGAAGACTGCTTGAAAACTACCTTCTGAACCAAATGGGGAACCTTCACTTATAAATGCATGCACTTTGGGCTAATCAATGTAGGGGAAACCTTCCAGAGGGCCATGGACATAGAGTTTTGAGGACTAATCAACAAATATGTAGTAGTCTATTTGGATGATGTGACTGTGTATTCTAAGAATAGAGAAGATCACATACAAAATTTAACCCAGATTTTTGAAAGGTGTAGGAAATACGGTATATCCTTAAACCCTAAGAAAACTACTTTTGGTGTCGAGGAAGGTAAGTTGTTAGGATAAATTATATCTCAAGCAGGAATTTGCATAGATCTAGAAAGGATTAAGGCTATAACTTAACTTCCATTACATCACAACAAGAAGGTCATGCAATCATTCTTCGAGAAAATCAATTTTGTGTGGAAATTCACCCTCGATTTCAATGAAACTATCAAACCCTTACAAAATATGATTTGTAAAGATGATGAATTTAAGTGGGATGATGAACGAAAGAGGGCTTTCAACAATATTAAGACTACAATATATCAAGCTCCAGTGTTACGAAGTCCCGATTTCAAAAAATATTTCTTTCTCTACACTTTTTCCTCTGACCAATCACTAGCTACAATATTGAATCAGAAGGATGATGACAACAATGAGACTCCGATGTCATTCATGAGAACTAATATCCAAGGGGCTGAACTAAATAACCCCACTATAGACAAGTAGGCTTATGTGGTATATAAGGTAGTGAATCACTTCATATCTTCCATCCTTAAGAATCATACCAAATTCATAGTGCTTCACCCTGCATTCTGATCCCTATTCACTTAACAAGAGATGGGGGAAAGAAGAGAAAACTAGATGGAAGTGGTCCAAGAAATTTATCTAGATATAAAACCTACTAAACTGGTTAAAGGAGAAGGGTTATGAAAATTGGAAGATGAATCCCATGACCAAGTAAATGAAGACCCTAGATGGGAGAATTAATTGGCATTATGGTGTGGTGAGGCTTCATACGTCTCCCCAGGGAAAGAGTCTTGGTATGAGAAATTGAATTATCTCCTGCATCATGGGACTTGCCTATAAAACCTAAACCCTAATGAAAGGAGAGCCCTCAGGTTAAAATCCACACAATATCACCTCATAAATTTAGTGCTCTTCCATGTTAATTATGATGGGGTACTTTTAAGATGTCTCGAACATGATGATGCAGACAAAGTTATGAAGGGGCTCCATGATGGTCCTACAGGTGGACATTTTGTAGGAAAAACCACTACTCATAAAATATTGAGAGTTGGCTATTATTGGCCTACTTTGTTTAGGGACACTCACACATACTCTAGAAACTGTAAAACTTTCCAAATAAGCATAGGGAGGGAGAAGAGAGCAACTGTCCCACTCCAATCGGTGGTCGTTTCCAGACCATTCGAGCAATGGGGGTTATATATCATAGGAGATATTACAATGAGCTCTTCAAACAACATAGATGCATACTAACCACCACACATTATTTCGTGAAATGGGTATAGGCCATCCCTCTGACCCATGTAAACAAAATGGTGGTGATCCAATTCATAGAACAACAATGTAACACCCTGTTTCCCCCAAATTTGTAATTAATCCTAGTATAGGAATTACCATGCTAAAGCATGATAAAAATGTGAATGTATGATGTGAATGGACCTTATGAAGAAGGTCAATGAATGTAAATAACATTATGAATTTATATTGCAGGACTGCTGAGAGGGGATGTGCAGAAAAAGAGACCAAGATGGCGGTGGAAGGCACCTGGAAAGGTGGCGTTAACTTCCACCGAGAATTAACACCATATTTGGAATCCACTGGCTCGAAGAACCAAAAGCGGCTCGCTGGCCCCGAATTTAATGTCTCATAGGCTGGTAGGAGGATGGCTTAATGAGGGATGGGATGGTGAACCGCCCATCTGTAGAGTTGTCATGCCCGATCAACGTGAGGGGAATCGCTCCACACGCAACCTCGCAAGAGGATAAGGCGTGAGGTAGAAGCAATTTCGAGGGGGCAGACGTGAGGGGAACTCTGGAAATTTCACACCCCTCTTAGCAGTTACTTAACCCTGGTGTTATTTCTGATAAGTGTTTTGCCTCTAGCACCTTGAAATATGTGTATTTTGATAACTATGCTCATAAGCTGCGAAACTGTGAATGTTTTCATTATAAGAATGATTGTATGATGTTTGATCAGTACTAGTAGTTGTATATTCTTATAACAGAAAAACCACGCATGGCTTATGTTGATAAATGAAGTTAATTATGCTTAAGTTGAACCAAGTCAGACTTCTAGCCCGTTCTCGGGAAGTTGTTTCCCCTTATCTGTCTCCAGGGATGCCCCAGAATAGATCTCTTCACAGAGATTCCCTCCTTGGGAAGGTTTACCAAGAACCTAGAAAAAGGACTTGAATGGGCAAGTCTTAATAACCCTGTACGAGGAGGAATGACCCTCTTAAAATTTCGAGGTAGCAGTGTAGGGATAAGCAATGAATCAACGGATGAGATCCTGTCGGAAGACCCAGGGTCATTCACAACCGTTAGATTGACGAAAGAAACAAGGGTGTTACATACCTTGCCCCTTTTCCCTCTATCTTTGTGAATAATGAGGAAATCAAGATCGTAGACCCCCAAGGTCCATGAGAACATTTGGACCGTTATTCTTTCCACATCCATGAAGTAGTGGAATAATGCGCGAGGTGGGACAGATCTAAGCCGTTAGATCCTAGCTAGAAAAACTCGACAGCCGTTGGATCCATTAAGAGATGCATGAGGGTTAAACCTTCGTGAACTGTAGGGGTAAAATCCCGATGAGAGGGTTGACACATCGGGATATCGATACTCGGGATATCAGAATTCTTGAGGTTGAGAAAGTCGGGGCATTTCACGTCCTTAAACAACGAAATGGTTTGGACCATTCGTTTGTGCAGACATGTGGCAGAAATCGAGAGCCCATCGGTATATCGACTATCGGGTTTTTGAGTTGACAGAGAATTTCTGTCATCGGGGTATCAAAAAATCCGAAACCACGAGAATGGATCAGGGTCGTCTATCAGCCGAGACATGTGGCAGAGATTCAGACCATCGTGGAAGTCCCGATAGAAAAGTCAATAGGTGCATCGGGGTTCGGCATTTCGCGAGTCCTGAGGACAAGACTTCCAGAGCATCAGAAGTCACGAAATCACAAGAGATGATCTAGACCTCCCATCTTGAGGAGGACGCGTGGAGGAGATCAGATCATTCAGGAGGTTTCCCAAAAAGAAATTCGTCCATCGACATTATGGGAGTCGGGAAATCGGGAATCCCGTGGACAAGAAGTCCTTGCAATTCAGAATCGCGAAGTCCGAAATTTCGACAAGGAAGGGAAAGCTCCATCATGGAGGGAAACTGTCAGCATAGCAAAGAATCTGGATTCGAGAGATCGTCAGTCCCAAGAACAAATTCATTTTGGCATTTGAAACCCCGAAGTCCCGATAGAAATCAGGGACTGTTGGTTTCATGGGCGATCACAGCCGTTGATCGCGCTAAAGGTGAAAAGGGGTTGTTAACTGACGTCATATCAGGAATCAGAGGATCGCGAGTCCCGAGGAAAAATTCATTTCGATATTGAAAAGTCTGAAACCACGAAAGGAGATAAGGCTGCGGTCTTGTGAAATAGTGGTCATATGGGCCAGGAGTTTAGCTAGGAGGGCTAGTGCGTAAAGGGGCACATCAGCAAATCGGATATTGGGAGTTCGAGAGGATAGGAACTCTTGTCAGCAGGAATCATGAAACCCCGAAACCCGAAATTATCATCGGGTAAATGTCACAGGTGCGTGAAGAAGAGGCCGTGACAAGTAAATAAGGACCTATGGATCGGGTTTGGAATTTCTCTACTATGAGCTTTGGGGTTTTTCATTGTTGATAAATCAACGAAAAAGCTTGATTTTAGGTAGTGGGTATGTGACAAAGTGGTATCAGAGCATGGTTACAACACTTGGCCTGCTTGGGCTTAGGCATGAGCCGTGTTAGAAGATATTGTTATCTGCGTTTCTCTTTAAGGAGAAGGACTACAAAATGAAACTATAATTTGGAAATTTCTATAACCCCTCTGTTAAAATGGTAACTACTCTCATAGGAGTAGGGGTGCACTGATCATTGTTACTGATAACATCTGAGTGAAAATAACAGAGGTGGAATAAATTGTGCTATGAAGTTGCACGAGCCAGACAGGGGACATGAACTGAGTTGTTATGTTTTAGTGTAACGATGACTACCTACTAAAACAGGTAGAGTCTCTTGCGATTAATATGACTGGTTAGGTAAGGATTAATACCCAAAGGAAGAACCCCTTCATGATTTGGGAAATCTGGTAAGGACTGGTAGGATCCTTAGAAAGTCATGACCACTATATTATTAAGAGACAAAACCCTGAGCATATAATTCCTCATGATTGAGAGGACTAGTGAAAGTATGTAGGGTCAGATTTACCTAACCTATAATGGTTAGAATCGACAGTGAGGATAACCTGTTTGAGAAGTCCTTTGGGACTGTTGCTAATTCCCAAGAGTGACCCTTGTTGGTCGTTTCCATAAAGAGAGGGTAACACATGTATGAGTTAGGACTATGAGATTATCCCTGTAAGTAACTTAAAAATATCAGAAGATATAGTAGGAGAAATCCTTCAGAAAAGAATTTTGAAGATTGGATGGGATCTAGAGTCAAGATCCATTCAGAAAGAATCGAAACATTTTGGGTTGTTCAATCTCGGGAAGTATCACACTAGTTAGTTGCGAGGAGATACCAAAATTTCGCAATTCCGGAGATCGAAGGATTCGAGGTTCTCCATAATAGAAGTCTCGAAGTCGTGAAATGTGAAATCGCGACATAATCACAACCGTCGGTTGGAGAGCCTTTGGTGACCATTAGACCTAATTAATCAGCGAGGAAGATAAGGCTGATAACCTCTCATCACTCATAATTTCAGGAGGAATAATATCTGTTAGATTGGAATCAACGAGAGCCATTGATCTAGATCTTCGAGGTTTCGTCTATGGGAAAATGTAAGCATAGACTTCCCAAAGTCGCACTAGGTAAATCACCGATTTGATTAGGTCTGTTGATTTCCAGAGAAATCTGGACCGTGGGATCCAGATTGCTGGTCCTGCATAGATTAGAAGTTTGGGAAACGGTGGAGCATTGTCCACGGATTCGCCGAAATACGGGATCCTGACGTGTGTCTGAGAATTGACCCCAGGTTCTGAGCGAAGGTTCATGTGGATGAAAGAGCCGATGAAACCTTAGCCTCGGTCTTTCAAGTTTTCGGATTTCGAGAATCAAGGAAACAAAAATTCCTTGCAATGGGAATTCTGAAAAATCGCGAAATGAGAATCACCTTTTATTCGGATTGTGGTCACCACCGATGGTCGCGTGAGGAGAGGGTGTAAGCCAGTATAATGAGTAGTGCATGAGTTCAATGCACCGAGGAGCTTCCTATTACGAAGCCTGATAATCATACCAGTAAGGTATGAATGGTATATAAAACATGCAAGTAATGCACATGTATGATGTAAGAGTATAAATATACTAAAGGCCCAACATGATGGCCCTGATGAGTGAAACGTGAGGCAAGACTTACACTTTCCAAAATTGAATGAATATCATGGATGCATGGTTGACTCTGTTCTGAAGAGTTATGAAGGATATGCCTTGAAGGATAGCTTAAAGGGAATGTACTCCATATCCCCAGGAAAAATCCAGTACAATTAAATGAAAGAGTAAACGAGCAAGGATGATCTGTTGTCATGATAAGAGGCAAATGTTTATGCCTTTGCAGATCACAATGATAAGGACTATGAATAAATACTGAGATGACTAATTTTAAAAATGGAAATGTATGTAGGCTATGAAATATAACTATGATAGCTACATGAAGGCTTTGGATTAGGAAAGTGGTTAAGTACATCATAGATGTAAGTTAACAAAGGTGCATGTTTATATTCCTTAAGGGAATATTTGGTAGACCACTAAAAAGCCAACTCAAGGTTGAGGCCATCACAGTGGTGATGGATCTGCAATGAGGAAGTTGCATGCTGAGGGAGTTCCTGGTGGAGGAACTGTATAAGGTCTCTATCAGAGGAACAAAGTCACAACCCTAATAATTGTTGAAGGATTGGACAATGGGCTGCAAGGCCTGTCCATGTATAAGAATCATGTAAGTAATAGAAGACTAATAACCGAATAGTGACCATTATGATAACCTAATGGAAGTGTGTAGGATGCACACATTCCTGACCCATTATGAACAAAGAGTTGCTACCAAAGCATGTTGAATTATCCTAAGAGTTAGGATGGGCCTAAACCAGGGCTGCTCAGAAAAAGAGCAGTTGTGGAAACTAGTTTGGTTGGTAAGAGGCCAGTAAACCCCTGAGTATGATTAACTGAATAAATGAGTACGTTTAATTGATACAGCTTGGTTGAAACTGTGATTAAGGAAAGGCAGTGAGGCCTTAGAGATAACTTGACTGGGCTGAAAATCCCCAGATGATGTAGAAAGAATTGGAAGAAGGGGAGAACCCTCAATTCTTTGTTTGACTGTGCATCACACTTTTAGGGGATGAGAAAGCCAGTACATTGATGAATGAAAATGATTTGACACCATAATAATGATGGTTGTAATGCTATAAAAATGATTGAGAACTGTTGTGGTACACTGATGAAAAACATTAAGGATAATGTGATGAAGTGCATACTGATATGCTAGACATGCCTGAAAATGTTTTTATTAATTAAATGCTATGATATTTGCATTTCAATTTCATGACGATTAATATGCCTATGGTGTAAGTCATGTGTAGAAAGGAATAATATTGGAACTGTTGAGGAAGACAGTTGCCAATAATGAACAACCTCAAGCAGAGGGTGACCATGGAAAGGCTGCAGTTGAAAGGTTGTTGAAGGAACTGTGGAAATCTTGCTAAAGTACTACTGATAAGGTAGAGGACAGAGAAAGGGTGCAAATAGCCAAGAATAGGTATAAAGGTATTCATACCTGTGTGGCACAAGGTATGAAGGGACTTGGTAAGAACCCCTTCCGAAATATTTATTATTGCATGTTATACCTGAAAATTGAAAGGGCAGTTGTATGCCTTGGATACCCGAGTAGGGTATGATTCGGGGAGGATGACCTGAATAATGGAGGCACGAACCTCTGGTACTAAAAGACCGATTGTAACCTTCAGAAGAATTCATGAATTGATATGTCATGAACACATGGACCAAGCAAGGAACGATTGGAAACAAAAGTTCTCATGGATAGCACGTTGCTTGGAATTACTTCCAGGAAATGCATATTTGCATAAAAAACAAACAATGGATTTCTCATTGAGGAAGGAGGACCTTCCAAAATTTTTACTCACGTGGTATAGGTGTTAGAGAAAATCAAATTTGGGTGGCCATGAGTGTTGGCACCCTGGTTATTAATGAAGGCATAATGCGCGGGCGCATTCATGCAAAAATTTTAAGTTTAATATGTACTAATTTGGGGTCGTGATCGGCCTATAACATGAAGCGTGGATTCTGTTGAAAGAGTGAATGAAATCGAGTAAACCATATGAGGAGAGGATCGGTTAAATCCCAAAACCCCATGACCAAGAACTGGTCCTAAAGTGTGACAAACTTGAAATCAATGCAAGAATGTATTGGGTATGAATGTGGCCGAGGATAGTGGCACAGTTGTTAAAACCCCTTTGAAATGTTGAATTATGTTTGAATATATATGTATATATATATATATATATATATATATATATATATATATATATATATGTACATGGAGAATCTAACAATTTGTTTGGCTGATTGAGGAATGAATTGCAGGAAATAGAGGGTCATGGATATGGCAGTAAGGTAAGCCCATAGGAAAGATTGATTGCCTGCTGAGCCAAACTGCA
>ML776793.1:166768-217530 GCA_009831015.1 Picea engelmannii
ATAAGGGGGAGGGAATTGTAACACCCTGTTTCCCCCAAATTTGTAATTAATCCTAATATAGGAATTACCATGCTAAAGCATGATGAAAATGTGAATGTATGATGTGAATGGACCTTATGAAGAAGTTCGATGAATGTAAATAAAATTATGAATTTATATTGCCGGACTGCTGAGTGAGGATGTGCAGAAAAAGAGACCACGATGGCGGTGGAAGGTACCTTGAAAGTTGGCATTAACTTCCACTGAGAATTAACACCTTATTTGGACTCCATTGGCCTGGAGAACCAAAAGTGGCTCGCTAGCCCCAAATTTAAGGCCTCGCAGGATGGTAGGTAGATGGCTTAATGAGGGATGCGATGGTGAACAACCCATCCGTAGATCCGTCAAGCCTGATCAACGCGAGGGGAACCGTGCCACACGCAACCTCGCAAGAGGATAAGGCATGAGGTAGAAGCGATTTCAAGGGGGTAGATGCAAGGGGAACTCTGGCAATTTCACAGAGTGAGTGATAGCAGAGAGGAAGGATTGCAACCTTCACTCCTGGTCACTGGAAAATTGAGACGCAGTCTCACAGCATCGTGGTCTCAGCTCGGGGGTGGCTAGTGGTAAATCTGTTGGGAGTCTCTGAGCCTACGGTTGGGTGGAAATGAGCACCCCTCTCAGTAGTTACTTAACCCTGGTGTTATTTTTGATAAGAATTTTTCTTCTGGCACCTTGAAATATGTGTATTTTGATAACTATGCTCATAAGCTGTGAAACTGTGAATGTTTTCATTATAAGAATGACTATATGATGTTTGATCAGTACTAGTAGTTGTATATGCTTATAACAAAAAAACCAAGCATGGCTTATGTTGATAAATGAATGTAATTATGCTTAAGTTAAACCAAGTCAGACTTCCAACTCGTTCTCGGAAAGTTGTTTCCCCTTATCTGTCTCCAGGGATGCCCCAGAATAGATCTCTTCATAGAGATTCCCTCCTTGGGAAGGTTTACCAAGAACCTGGAAAAAGGACTTGAATGGGCAAGTCTTAATAACCCTGTACAAGGAGGAATGACCCTCTTAAAATTTCAAGGTAGTAGCGTAGGGATAAGCAATGAATCAACGGATGAGATCCCGTCGGAAGACCCAGGGTCATTCACAACCATTAGATTGACGAAAGAAACAAGGGCATTACATACCTTGCCCCTTTTCCCTCTATCTTTGTGAATAACGAGGAAATCAGGGTCGTAGACCCCCAAGGTCCATGAGAACATTTGGACCATTGATCTTTCCACATCCATGAAGTAGTGGAAGAAGGAGTGAGGTAGGATAGATCTGAGCTGTTAGATCCTAGCTAGAAAAACCCGACAGTTGTTGGATCCGTTAAGAGATGCATGAGGGTTAAACCTTCGTGAACTGTAGGGATAAAATATCGACGAGAGGGTTGACACATCGGGATATCAGAATTCTCGAGGTCAAGAAAGTCGGGGCATTTCAAGTCCCAAAACAGCGAAATGTTCTGGACCATCCATTTGTGCAGACACGTGGCGGAAATCGAGAGCCCGTCGGTATATCGACTACCAGGGTTGTGAGTTGACAGAGAATTTTTGTCATCGGGGTATCAAAAACTCTGAAACCATGAGATTTTATCAAGGCCGTCTATCAGCTGAGACATGTGGCGGAGATCCAGACCATCGGGGAAGTCCCAATAGAAAATTCAATAGGTGCATCGGGGTTCGGAATTTCGTGAGTCCTGAGGAAAAGACTTTCAGAGCATCAGAAGTCGTGAAATTGTGAGAGATGATCTGGATCGTCCATATTGAGGAGGACGCATGGAGGAAATCAGAGAATTCGGGAGGTCCATCGGCATTACAGGAGTTGGGAAATTGAGAATCCCATGGACAAGAAGTCCTTGCAATTCGGAATCGCGAAGTACGAAATTCCGACAAGGAAGGGAAAGCTCCATCGTGGGGGCCATCTGTCAGCATAGCGAAGAATTAGGATTCGAGAGATCGACAGTCCCGAGAACAAATGCATTTTGGCATTTGAAACCCCAAAGTCTCGATAGAAATCAGGGACTATTGGTTTAATGGGTGATCGCAACCATTGATCACGCTAAAGGCAAAAAGGGGTTGTTAACTGACGTCATATCGGGAATCAGAGGATCACGAGTCCTGAGGACAAATTCATTTCGGCATTGAAAAGTTTGAAACCCCGAAAGGAGATAAGGCTGTGGTCTTGTGAAATATTGGTCATATAGGCCAGGAGGTTAGCCAGGAGGGATAGCGCATAAAGGGGCGCATCGGCAAATCAGAGATCGGGAGTTCGAGAGGACAGGAACTCTTGTCAACGGGAATTACGAAACCCTGAAACCCGAAATTATCATCGGGGAAATGTCACATGCGCGTGAAGAAGAGGTTGTGATAGGTAAATAAGGACCTATGGATTGGTTTTGGCATTTTGCTACTGTGAGCTTCGGGGATTCTCATTGTTGAGAAATCAACGAAAAATTTTGATTTTAGGTAGTGGGTATGTGAAAAACGGTTGATCACAAGGTTTAGTGTGCCTTTCGTCCTTGTTTTTGATATTGTAGCTTACTTTTATTCCACCTTATTAACATAGTTTTCTCTAGACAAAGGAATCATAATCAGATACTCTACAAACTACTATCTGTTATCTCCCAAAATGAACCCGTCCCTTTGGTCGCATTTTGTGGTGGATAGCATGGCTATTGGTAGTTTTCTCGAATTGATTTTGAGTTTTTCTAGCTGCAAGACTTAGGTTTTGATTTTTTTCTTAGAAATAAGATGACCCATAAAAGTCTTGTTTTCAAAATTTT
The DNA here is from genome assembly GCA_009831015.1 of Picea engelmannii. Taxonomy (NCBI): domain Eukaryota; kingdom Viridiplantae; phylum Streptophyta; class Pinopsida; order Pinales; family Pinaceae; genus Picea; species Picea engelmannii. Next base: position 169,590 of record ML776793.1, read on the forward strand.
CATAAAATGTTTTCAACAACTAATGCGTTCTTAAAATATGGCGGTTAGCTGGTGAAAGTGGCAACTTTCACTAGCTAAAGGGCATTTCTCACAGGTCGTTAGCTGGTGAAAGTAAGGATTTTCAAACATCCAAAGAGAATTTTACCACGAGTGTGCGCTGGTGAAAGTGGTGAGTTGCAACAACTAAGGATCATTTCTCACTGGGTGGTGCACTGGTGAAAGTGGTCAGTTTCAACAGTTAAGGATCGTTTCCCACGGGCCGTTAGCTGGAGAAAGCGTGAATCACGTGCTTTTTATCCACATTTCTAAAATCTAATGATGATACGATCATCCCACGTCATGCAAATACAGAATGATGTGCTAGTGAAAGTGGGTAATGATGGAGACTCGAGTTTGCACGTCAAAATAGGATTACAAAGCGGATCTTGCTTAGTGACGCATGTTGCACACTCATGGCATCGGAAATGGAAAATTCGAATCTGTCAACGCAGGTACATAGGCTGTACTACCTGGCTGACAACATCAAATCGGTTCATCACTTCTCCAGCACGCATAACTCTCCAATGTATGCTAAGTTTCTAAATTTGAAAGACGGAGCCAACTCCCGAGTGCTTTCAACAACGCAAGACTTCGGCCCAAATAGCAGTTTGTTGTGTTGTGTGTGCAAAATTGTTTGGAATTTTGGGTTGCAGAATGGTGAGGAGACACAGTGGGTCTTTATTGAGAAAAGAGTGAGACAACCTATCTTTCCTTCAGACGCATCCAGAAGTACAAAAACACTTCTCAAACACAGGTTGCATTGAGTTTGTTGAGAGGCTGCAGAATGGTTGTCACCAGTCAACAGCAGAGGCTTTTGCCAAAACTTTTGATGGGAATAAGGCTCAAGTTGGGTCCTTGGAGATCATTGTAGATGAAGCTTCCATTCCTGCAGCAACCAACCTACAAAGATCAGGCCAGAGTTGGCTCAAAACTATTTCCACCAAGAATTTAAATTTCAGAGCTTATTTGAAGGAAGAGTTCAGGCACAATGGATGGAAAAAGAGCATGTCGGTTTCCAATTTATAAGATGAGTGGCAGGAGATGTTTAAGGGAATCCAACTCTACATAACCTTGGAGAGCAGGTATGACAAACTCATGATGTATCATTTCAAGCTCCTAGACCATTTCACAGGTAAAACGTTCCTCAATTTACCTTTTTTCTTACATAAGAGATTAACTAAGGTTTGAAAAAAGATCATGGATCAACCCCTAAGCATGAAGAATACTCTGTGCCACTTTGGCCTTATTAAATTGATCATTCTGGAGGAATTAAGACAGAAGGGAAGGAGCTGGTAGCATTTTTTATTTTGGGAGGGTTTTGAAACACAGACTCAGCCCGTAAATGAACAGGGGAAAGGTGGAAAGAAACAGTTGAATCCTCAAAGCAGTTTGAGGAAGAGGAGGACTCTGCCAGGACCTCCAGAGGATAGAATCTCTGGTGTGAAATCCCATAGATCAACGAAAATATTTAACTTTGAAACCACTACAGAGAAACCTACATAGGATCCTACAGAGAAGAGAACAAACATATTAAACCTGCCCTACACAGACTCAGAACCAGAGCAAGAAGATGAGAGCCCTGTCATCAAAAGCCTTGAACACTCAATTGAGATTGCACAGAATTATGATACCTTTACTCATACTGAGGAAGGAGAAACATAAAAGAGAACTAAGTCAAAGAAAGCACAGAAAATTAAGCATCTTAAGGGGGTAATTGCTGAGCAGAAAGTCTTAGAATGGGTAATCAAAGAAAGATACAAGAAATTGTCTGATAACTTTGCAAAAACCAATGCTGCATTTGAAAGACTGGCTCGGGAAAGTGTTAAGGAGAAGAAAAGAAAACAGAAGATCACCAAATATTACAATAGCCTATGGTGGCTTGAAAAGCGCCTTAAAAGGAAGATCAGAATGTTGAAGCAAAAACAAAAGCAAAAGTCCCACCCAGATTTGAAAGTACTTGCTCAGGTTGCTGTAAACATGCAAGGGGAGAAATCAAAGACACATTGAGTTTTTGATCAAATCACATTTTTGAAGGTGAAAACTCATTTTGGGCGTGGGTAGGGCTTTCACCAGCGGACAACGTATTTTTGCGACTAGTTAGCTGGTGAAAGACAACGCTTTCACTAGCTAACTAGCGAAATATAAAGTGAGTTAACTGTTGAAAGCAGGAAAAGCATTTTTGGAATCCAAGGACGGAATAGGTCATTTTTCACAGGTTATAGAAGGGTTCTAGAGTATCAGGGCGATAACACTTTCTTGCAAAGGATTCAGCATCCGAGATTCGAGGCAATTTTGGGAACCAAATGCAAACCAAATTTCCTCAAATATCGACTATGAACGTTGAAGAAACCCAACTATCAAGACATGTTCCTTGCCATGTTTCATTACACCATAGAATCCAGGAGCTGAAGGATACAGATGGCAAATTTTTGAGATTGAAGACAATTCGAATGATAGTTTAGTCATCAAGCCTTTATTATCAAGTTGTTTAGTTAGATTTGAATTGCTATTTTTAAACACAGATCCATGTTCTTAGGATCTGTAAAACCGATTGTAAGAGGCTTTAAATGCATATTTTTTCTAAGAGACAAAGGGTTCAAACTGGGAGGTATTTTATGCTACTGTATAGACTCTTTTTGCAGAAATAAAGTTCAGTTTCCTTTCGTTTTCAATATCAGAATTGTCCATCTTCTCCTTTTCTGTACTTTGTTTCAGTTTATTTTAGTTCATGAAGACTATTATCTCTTTATTGAGCTCATAGACTTGAAATTAAAGGATTTCTCTCTATCTTGTATTAAGCCCTACATTCGCTTGTATTGGCAATCAAGAATAGTGTTCTCCATCCTCTCCTTTCAATTACTTGATTTGATTATTGTTTCCTGAAAGCACTGTATCTTTAGATGTGTGATGAGTTGTTTCTTACATATATCATTAAAGACCCCATTGTCTCGAACACATAAAAACCATTATTTCTAAGTTACCAAGCATCCTTAGTCTACAACCCTAAGGAGTTTCTTGGAGTGATAAAAAATTGGTCCCGTTGCCGGGGAAACAAAATTCAAGCTCTGCTTTCCTGGGATATGACACAGAGATGATCTTTGATGATAGACAAAGATTAGACATTTTTCAGTTGGTTGTAATCATCTATCTGGAGACTCCACAAGTTCATCCTGGCTCCTAAGAGGATTAGTACTAGGGCGAATCCTCAAAAATCACCGATCACACCAGTATCCAATCCAGAATTAATACTCAGAAAGATAAAGACAATTCAAGGTCAAACTTTAAGATCATATACAATAGGTAATCCTCTTTTTAGTTCTGGAAAATCTACTACAGAAAAATTTGAGTTTTTTTTAGAGAACACTGATGAAAAAACAACTGTAAATTATGTAGAATAGCAAATTCATTTTGATCAACAGAAAAATCCTAGTGATGATAAATTGATAGACTTTAATTTGATTGAAAAAACATCTAAGACTTTAGAAATAAGCCACAGTTCTTCTTCCCTTGAGTCTTTCCACTCTCAGCAACAAGAAGATCACTTGAACATTTATACTAGCCTCCTTGTTGTTGAACATCTCCTCCAAGAGCTATCTGCTAAGGGTGAAGAAAATTTAGCTAGACAGGTTGCAAATTTTTATAGAGCCTCTTATCAGACCTCTTTCCCATTAGAAGATTCACCCCTGTCACATTCCTCCAGTGATGAAAACTTGAAGAAGAAACTATCATTTTCCCCACCCTTGATAGTCATGGCTGCACCACCTCCTTTGACTAAGATGCAACAAATCCTAGCTACTAGGTATGCACCACTCATATTTCCAAACCCAGTAGCATCCATGCCAACGTGAGACTATTAGAACTATATGCCTAAATTCACAGGCAAAGGCAATGTGTCTGCTGAAGAACATATTGAGGCTTTTTACAGTTATGCAGAGAACCTTAATATTGAAGAAGAAGATGTTTGGACACGAGTCTTTGTCCAAAGCATAGATGGCCATGCTATGAAATGGTTCAAAGAACTCCCTGTTGGTTCCATTGCTGGAATCGAGCAATTAGATGAGACATTTCTCAAACATTGGGGTGACAGAAGAGATTTTTTCTACTACATCACAGAATTTGGAAACCTGAGGAAACAAAGCAGTGAGTCAGTCTTTGATTTCACTAAGAGATTTAACTGGATGTATGGAAAAATACCAGCTGAGATAAAATCGTCAGATGCTTATGCCAAGATCACATATTCTGATGCTTTTGATTCAGATTTCTGTTTACTTTTGAGAGAAAGGAGGTCACCAACATTATCTCTCATGCAATATGCTACCCTTGAGGTGGAATCAAATATTCTAGCCTCCCAGAAGTGGAAAGGAGATTCTGATAGGAGAAGACCAAAGAATGAGGCTTCATCTTCATCAAATGTTGATCTAAAACTTGATAAAATGGCCAAGATGCTAGAGTCTCTAACCTTTGAGATATCAAAGCTTAAGATAGAAAATAAATAGCCTGTGAAGGGAAGAGGCACTTATGATTCTGCAAGTAGAAATCCTAATCAAAATCCCAATAACTTCAGAAGAAATAATCAGCCAACTTAGATCTTGCAAAGAGAAAAGAATCCTACTGAAGATCAGAGGATAAAGGTCCCTCTTCAAAATGTTGTGATGGACGAAGACAATGGTGAATATCAAGAAGATGGAGAAGGTGACATTCATTGTGTTGGAGAAGAGACAGGGAAATCTTATCTAACACAACAAGACTATGAGGAATCATTGATAACTAAACAGACAGAAGATGATCTTATGGGCGATGGCATTTTCACAACAGAAGATAAGAATAGATATAACCTTCGATCCAAATCTAATACTTCTCAACAAGATGCACGCTCATCTCCTAGAAAGACTGTTGTCCCTGTTAAGAAAAAAGATCAGACATCAGAGGATCAGGAAGAAAATCCTTCAAAGGTGAAAGCATCAACTCCTCTCAAGAAGAATGCTGCCCCTGTCAAGCATCAAACTCTAGAAAGTCAGCCTCCTGTCGAACAAAAAAGAAATCAGGAAGCCCCTTCCAATCAGGTAAAGGTTTCTGATAAAGCTTCTGATAGAGTTCCATATTCTTTTAATTTTGAGGCTGAAATACAAAAAATTAAAATTCCTATTCCTCTAGTCGAGCTGATGAAAAATGAAGTGTTCAAAAGGGATATCCTTAAAACTCTAGATCCCCAATATGTATCCCTTTCTGCTGATATCCTCAACATATATGATGATAAGCCAACCATTACTCTTGGCCAAATGATAGAATACAGAGATGAAATCTATCCTCCCTTTTACATCTCTTTAAATATTCATGAGAAAACACTACATAACTGTTTGTTGGATTCCGGTGCTTCGCACAATTTGATGCCAAAGGCTGTCATGGATGAGCTTGGGTTGGATATCACCAAGTCTTATCATGACCTTTTCTCTTTTGATTATCAAAAAATCAAATGTCTTTGGATGATTAAGGATTTGGCTGTAACCTTAACCCAAGCATCAATGAAGACTATGGTGATGGATATAGTGGTGGCCGACATACCTCGCAAATTTGGATGTCTACTATCAAGATCGTGGATGAAGAGACTAGGTGTCACTCTTCAAATGGATCTCTCCTACGCTACTATCCTTGTTTTCGGAGGGGTGATTAGAAGGCTATACAAGGAATCCTAGTTGGCATATGTAATCAGTGACAAGAAAAATCCATCCAATCATCCTATCTATTTGGTTGACATAGGTATGGGATCTTGTATTTTGAAAATTGATGATTCACTGCTTGATACATTGCTGCTCAGAAAGCCCACATATCAGATCACACTTCAGCCCACAGAAACAACAAAAGAAGGCCTTTGGACCATGTTCTTTTATGGTGCTTTCACTAAGGAGTCAGCTGGAGTAGGAGTGGTATTCATTTCTCCTTCTAAGAAAACTTCTCATTTGTCCTTTAAACTCGATTTTAAAGTGACTAATAATATTGTTGAGTATGAGGCACTACTTTTGGGGCTGAATGCAGCCAAAGAGAAGAGCATTACAAAATTGTAGGTGTTTGGAGATGTAGATTTGATTATTCAACAGGTGAATAAGTCCTTTCAAGCAAAGCATGTCAGGCTGAAGGCATACAGAGATGAAGTGTTGAAGGAAATTCACAGTTTTGCAATTTTAAAATTGCATATGTACCTAGAGAAATGAATGAATTGGTTGATTCATTAGCTATGTCTTCTTGTGCATTCATACCCCCTCTGCCTCATAAATTAACTTACGGAATTCAAGTTAAATATAGGCCCTCTCTCCCTGATAATGTAAAATTTTGGAAGGCTTTTGAAGACGATGCTGAAATCACTAGATTCCTTGGAGTGATAGACGAGTTTGCAGATCTGCAGATTGATCAGGAGAATGAACATGACAATAAAATTGAGGAGCCAAAGTTCAAAAGAAAAATCGCGGCACATGAAATAGTTCAGCTGTCTACCAACATAATTCCTAAAGTTTTGGTTCCGTTGGAAAGGTTGTTCGATAACAATGATGTGGCTGTCAAATTGCAAAGTGGGGAAAAATATTCATAAGTTTTGCAGTATAATGTGGCTAGTGAGCAAGATCCTAAACATGTCAACTTAGCCTCACATTTGACTAAAAAACAAAGGGTTGATTATGGAGAATTGCTATAGGAGTTTTCGGACATCTTCGCTTGGCAGTATGATGACTTGAATACTTTTGAAACTGAGGTAATTCATCATAAGATTCCCTTGAATAAAGACACCAAACCTTTCAGGCAGAAGCTTAGATCCTTCAACCCCTTGTTGCTGCCTACAATGGAAAGGGAAATTAAAAAACTGTTGGATGCCTGCATCATCATTCCCCTCAGGTATTCAGAATGGATTGCCAATCTCGTACCGGTCAGAAAGAAGAATGGAGAGATCAGACTCTATTCCGACTTCAGAAATTTGAATAAGTGCTCTAAGAAGGACAACTACCCTCTGCCTAAAATGGAGCATATTTTGTAGAAGGTGTCGGGATCAAAGGTGATGTCTTTTATTGATGGGTTTTTCGGATACAACCAGATTGCTGTCCATCCGGACGATAAAGAAAAGACTAATTTTACCACTCCATGGGGTACGTTTATGTACGAGAAGATGCCCTTTGGATTGATGAATGCAGGAGCGAAATTCCAAAGGGCAATGGACATTGCTTTCGTTGGAGAGAAAGATAAATTTTTCCCGATTTATCTCGATGATATCATCGTTTTCTCAAGCAGCCATGAACTTCATTTGCAACACTTAAAAAGGACATTTTTGAAATGTCGAAGGTATGGAATTTCTCTTAATCCAAAAAAATCAAATTTTGCACTTAAGGAAGAAAAATTACTTGGGCATATTGTTTCAGCTGATGGGGTAAAAATTGACCCAAAGAGGGTAGAAGCAATTAAAAATCTATCTCTTCCTAGATCAAAGAAGGACATTCAGTCTTTCCTTGGGACTATAAACTTTGTCAGAAGGTTTATAGGTAAATTTTGCTAAACTCACAAAGGATATCACTGCTGTGTTAAGAAAGGACTTTGAGGTAAAATGGAATGAGGTAGCCAGACATTCATTCAATGCCATCAAGGAATCCATCACAACAACCCCTGTTTTGATCAGCCCTAATTTCTCCAAGGTATTTTACATTTTTTCATTTGCCTCAAGTGATACAATCGTAGCAGTACTCTTGCAGAAAAATGATGATTATCAGGAGCAGCCTGTTGCCTTCTTCAGTAAAGTCTTGAGGGACGCAGAGGTAAAGTATGAATTGTTGGAGAAACAAGCATATGCACTTGTCAAGTCATTGAAAGCTTTCAGAGTTTACATTCTTCAGAAAAAGGTAATAGCTTTCGTTCCCTCTAGTTCAGTCAAAGATGTGCTTGTCCAACCTAACATAGATGGAAAAAGGAGTAAGTGGATAGGAAGGTTGATTGAATTTGATGTTGAAATCAAACCAACAAAACTTGTGAAGGGTCAGGGCCTTGCCAAACTTCTGGCAGAGGAAAATTGCAGGCTACTTGAAATAAATTTGATGAGTATTAATGCAGAAAATGTCCAATCTTCAGAGAATAAGGAAGGTGAGGAAATGCAGGTCTCATCTCACTTAGCTGATTGCAAATGGTATAGACACATCATTCAATTTTTGAAAACTTTATCAGTCCCATCAGATTTGACAAAAACTCAAAGAAGGGCTTTGAAGCTCAAAGCCATAAATTTCTGCATCAATGACAACTTGTTGTTCTGGAAAAATACCATAGGTTTATTGTTGAGGTGCGTAAACCAAGAAGAAGTAGCTAAAGTCATGATTGAATTTCATAATAGTGAATGTGGGGGACATCACTATTGGAAAACCACTGCACATAAAATCTTAAGATTTGGTTACTACTGGCCATCCTTATTTTCAGATGTGTATGAGTTTGTGAAAACATGTGACAAGTGTCAAAGGTTTGAAGGAAAACAACAACTAAAGTCCCTTCCCCTCAAACCTATAGTGGTCACATGGCCTTTCCAGCAGTGGGGCCTGGACTTCATAGGTGAAATTCATCCGCCTTCTAGTGGTCAACACCGGTGGATCCTGGTTGCCACCGATTACTTTACAAAGTGGATTGAGGCTATTCCCACCGATTACTTTACAAAGTGGATTGAGGCTATTCCCACCCAGAACGCCAATCATACTATCATCATAAATTTTCTGCAAGAAAACATATTTGCCAGATTTGGCTGCCCTAAGAGAATAGTCGTTGATAACGTTGTTGCATTCAAAGATAAACACTTGGTGAAATTGTGTGAAGAGATGGGAATTTAGCTGGTACATTCCACAGCTTACTATCCGCAAGGGAATGGATTAGCTGAGTCATCCAACAAGAGTTTAGTCAGAATTATAAAGAAGCTGCTTGAACAAAATGCCAGAGGTTGGGATTCCAAACGGAAGTTTTCTTTGTGGGCTGACAGAGTTACATGTAAGAAATCAATTGGTACATCTCCTTTCAAGTTGGCATATGGTACTGAAGCCATATTTCCTATTCAACTTGCATTTCCGGTTGCTAAGTTCTTACAAGAAACTTATTCTGAACCAAGTGATTTGACCTGGAGAATTCATAATTTGGTAGAACTACAACAATATAGAGAGAAGCTCTTGGAAAAAACAAAATTGCATCAAGAAAGAATCAAAGAAACTTTCGACAAGAAAGTCAAATCAAATGTCTTCAAAACAAGGGATTTAGTCTTAAAGTGGGATGCGGCAAGGCAGGAGAATGGGAAACACGGAAAATTTGAGGCTCTCTGGACAGGTCCTTTTGTCATAGCAGCGGCGCAGCAGAACAATACCTTTGTTCTCCAAACTCTTTCAGGCGAGGCAGTAGCAGGTGGCCCTTTCAACGGGCGCTTCCTGAAGATCTATTTCTCATAAGGATTCCTTTGAAGCCCTGTTCTACTTGTACATATTCTTTTTCAGTTCTTTTTCTTTATTTCTGTCATTTCAATAACTCGATGCCCAATGGTACTAGCAAAACTATTTTTCAAATTTTTGTTTTAAGTTGTAATAAGGCTACTGAGTCTAGCTAGGTTCTTGGTCACCTCACAGGGAGATTCCCATCCCAGTTGGAGCCAAATGTTAGCTCCCAAAATGAACCCATCCCTTTGGTCACATTTTTTGGTGGATAGCATGGCTATTGGTAGTTTTCTCGAATTGATTTTGAGTTTTTCTAGCTGCAAGACTTAGGTTTTGAGTTTTGTCTTAGAAATAAGATGACCCATAAATGTCTTGTTTTCAAAATTTTCATAAAATGTTTTCAACAGCTAACGTGTGCTTAAAATATGGCGGTTAGTTGGTGAAAGTGGAAACTTTCACCAGCTAAAGGGCATTTCTCACAGGTCGTTAGCTGGTGAAAGCGGGGATTTTCAAACATCCAAAGAGCATTTTCCCGCGGGTGTGCGCTGGTGAAAGTGGTGAGTTGGAACAACTAAGGAGCATTTCTCACTGGGTGGTGCGTTGGTGAAAGTGGTCAGTTTCAACAGTTAAGGATCGTTTCCCACGGGCCGTTAGCTAGAGAAAGCGGGAATCACGTGCTTTTTATCCACGTTTCTAAAATCTAATGATGATACGATCATCCCACGTCATGTAATTTCAGAATGATGCACTGGTGAAAGTGGGTAATGATGGAGACTCGGGTTTGCACGTCAAAATAGGATTACAAAGCGGATCTTGTTTAGTGACGCATGCTGCACACTCATGGCGCCAGAAATGGCAAATTCGAATCCATCAATGTAGGTATATAGGCTGTACTACCTGGCTGACAACATCAAATCGGTTCATCACTTCTCCAACACGCATAACTCTCCAATGTATGCTAAGTTTCTAAATTTGAAAGACAGAGCCGACTCCCGAGTGCTTTCAATAGTGCAAGACTTCGGCCCGAATAGTAGTTTGTTGTGTTGTGTGTGCAGAATTGTTTGGAATTTTGGGTTGCAGAATGACAAGGAGACGCAGTGGACCTTTATTGAGAAAATAGTTAGACAACCTATCTTTCCTTCAGAAGCATCCAGAAGTACAGAAACACTTCTCAAACGTAGGTTGCATCGAGTTTGTTGAGAGGCTGTAGAACGGTTGTCACTAGTCAACATCAGAGGCTTTTGCCAAAAATTTTGATGGGAATAAGCCTCAAGTTGGGTCCTTGGAGATCATTGTAGATGAAGATGCCATTGCTGCAGCGACCAACCTACCAAGATCAGGCCAGAGTTGGTTCAAAACTATTGCCACCAAGAATTTAAATTTCAGAGCTTATTTGAAGGAAGAGTTCAGGAAAAATGCATGGAAAAAGAGCATGCCGGTTTCCCATTTAGAAGATGAGTGGCAGGAGTTGTTTAAGGGAATCCAACTCTACATAACCTTGGAGGGAAGGTATGAAAAACTCATGATGTATCATTTCAATCTCCTAGACCATTTCACAGGTAAAACGCTCCTTAATTTACCTTTTTTCTTACATAAGAGTTTAACTAAGGTTTGCAAAAAGATCAGGGCTCAACCCCTAAGCATGAAGAATACTCTGTGCCACTTTAGCCTTATTAAATTGATCATTCTAGAAGAATTAAAACAGAAGGGAAGGAGCTAGTAGCATTTTTTATTTTGGGAGGGTTTTGAAACACAGACTCAGCCCGTAAATGAACAGGGGAAAGGTGGAAAGAAACAATTGACTCCTCAAAGCAGTTTGAGGAAGAGGAGGACTCTGCCAGGACCTCCAGAGGATAGAATCTCTGGTGTGAAATCCCACAGATCAAAGAAAAGATTGAACTTTGAAACCACTACAGAGCAGCCTACAGAGCAGCCTGCAGAGAAGAGAACAAGCATATTAAACCTTCCCTACACAGACTCAGAACCAGAGCAAGAAGATGAGAGCCCTGTCATCAAAATACTTGAACACTCAATTGAGATTGCACAGAATTATGAGACCTTTACTCATACTAAGGAAGGAGAAAAATCAAAGAGCACTAAGTCAAAGAAAGCACAGAAAATTAAGCATCTTAAGGAGGTAATTTCTCAACAGGAAGTCTTAGAACAGGTAATCAAAGAAAGATACAAGAAGTTGTCTGATAACTTTGCAAAAACCAATGCTTCATTTGAAAGACTGGCTTGGGAAAGTGTTAAGGATAAGAAAAGAAAACAAAAGATCACCAAAGATTACAATAGCCTATGGTGGCTTGCAAAGAGCCTTAAAAGGAAGATTAGAAGGTTGAAGCAAAAACAAAAGCAAAAGTCCCACCCAGATTTGAGAGTACTTGCTCAGGTTGCTGTAAACATGCAAGGGGAGAAATCAGAGACACATTGAGTTTTTGATCAAATCATAGTTTTGAAGGTGAAAACTGATTTTGGGCACGGGCAGGGCTTTCACCAGCGCACAACATATTTTTGTGACCAGTTAGCTGGTGAAAGACAACGCTTTCACCAGCTAACCAGCGAAATATAAAGTGAGTTAGCTGTTGAAAGCAGGAAAAGAATTTTTGGAATCCAAGGACGGAACAGGTCATTTTTCACAGGTTATAAAAGGGTTCCAGAGTATCAGGGTGATAACACTTGCTTGCAAAGGATTCAACATCCGAGATTCAAGGTGATTTTGGGAACCACATGCAAAACAAATTTCCTCAAATATCGACTATTAACGTTGAAGAAACCCAACGTTCAAGACAGGTGCCTTGCCATGTTTCATTACACCACAGACTCCAGGAGCTGAAGGATAGAGATGACGAATTTTTGAGATTGAAGACAATTCGAATGATAGTTTAGTCATCAAGCCTTTATTATCAAGTTGTTTAGTTAGATTTGAATTTCTATTTTTAAACACAAATCCATGTTTTTAGGATCTGTAAAACCGATTGTAAGAGGCTATAAATGCCTATTTTTTCTAAGAGACAAAGGGTTCAAATTGGGAGATATTTTATGCTACTGTATAGACTCTTTTTGCAGAAATAAAGTTCAGTTTCCTTTCGTTTTCAATGTTAGAATTGTCCATCTTCTCCTTTTCTGTACTTTGTTTCAGTTTATTTTAGTTCATGAAGAATGTTATATCTTTATTGGGCTCATAGACTTGACATTAAAGGATTTCTCTCTGTCTTGTATTAATCCCTACATTCGCTTGTATTGGCAATCAAGATAGTGTTCTCCATCCTCTCCTTTCAATTACTTGATCTGATTACTGTTTCCTGCAAGCACTGTATCTTTAGATGTGTGATGAGTTGTTTCTTACATAGATCATTAAATACCCCATTGTCCCAAACCCATAAAAAATATTATTTCTAAGTTACCAAACATCCTTAGTCTACAACCCTAAGGAGTTTCTTGGAGTGATAACACTATCCACAGGGGAGAGGTGTGGTAGAATCAACTAATAAGAACCTAGTGAGGATATTGAAGAAAACAATTGTAGACAACTAGAGGAATTAGCATAGTTCACTTGACAATTCTTTATGGGATGATAGAGTTACACCCAAGGAATCTATAGGGAATTCCCCATACTTTCTGGTATACGAACATAAATCCATTATCTCGAACGATCTATATCTTCCATCTCTTCAACTTGCTCAGGATTCGAGAGGACAACCCTCATCAATCATACAACAAAGAATTGATACCCTCGTCATGCTAGAATACAAAAGGGATAAAGAAAAATCAAAGTTCATATATATCATAAGTAGATAGTTAAAAGGTGGTTTGATAATCATAAGGATAAAGAGAAGAATTTTGAAGTGGGAGACTTAGTCCTAAAGTTGGACAAATAAAATGAGCCTAAAGGAAAACATTCTAAGTTTCAAAATCTATGGCTCAGACCTTTGTAGGTGGCCGAGAAGATTAGGGTAGGCACATATCGACTGCAGAATCTTAGAGGGGAACCTGACGCCCTCTTGGTGAATGGCCAAGCCGTAAAACAATATTTCCATTAAAATATATATACATATATATTTTGTGTTTATGTTTTCACGATGTTTATTTTAGATACATCGATTGCAAAATGTTTTTTTTGGTTTTGTCCTTTGCTATTGTACTTCCTTGCTTTTGAAGACTATGTTTAAAAAAACAATGGTTGACCTTAATTCATACGATATGATAAACTCTGTTCCTAACTCATCACTCACATACAACACAAGAAGCGCTAAGAGACCTGCAGTTGTTTTAAGGGGTCCTCTATCTAACCTTCATAGGTGAACAACCTTGGAAAAGTAATGAAGTGTCTGTTGGGTGTTATGGTAAAACCTTGAGGGAAAGATGGTAAGATGAAAAGGACTAAATGTACCTCAGAGACAGAGCTAGCAAAGTTTCACCTTGACCATCTCATTTTGAAAATAACATGCGTCCTCCTCTCCCACTTTCTCAAGGAATTATGTCGAAATAAAATAAACTATATAAAATGAGCGCATAGTAGGGGAGGGTATACATATAACTCCACCGGGGCTATGGACGCTCTCTAGTAGCAGAGCAAGGTCTGTGACGTCAGGGTGACTCCATCGGGGCTTTGGGCGCTCATTAGCAGTGGAGAAATACTGTAGCAAGTGAATAAGGGTAACTAAAAGGCCTGGTGCAAGTGAATGCTTTACTAGAATCTTTTCAAAAGGGGTATGAGTCAGGGTTACAGGAAACGAATTTGGAATAATGGTTGAAAACCCCACAAGCAGACCCAAATGCACCAACCAGAGAATTTCAAATGGAAGGATAAAAGAGGCTTTGATAAAACCCAGTTAAGTTCTTAACCATATTTTGCATCAGCTGAGCTCGAGGTAGGAACAAATATTCTACTTTCACCTAGTAAATCACCATTTGTTGAGCAGTCAACACACCCTAAAAAGCCTATGTAAAATTTTTACTTTTTGGGTACAACTTGATCTTTTCACATTCTGATTCGACTTCATTTTGAGAAATGTTTTTTATTTTCTTATTTTCTTGACTCTCATTAGTTATTCAGGTTTGTTTGAACTTATGAAATCCCATGAATTAAATGGCCTTAACACCCGAATAAAGATTCAACAACTAAAACACTTCACTCGACGCGCTCAGATTCAATGTCGGAAGGAATTCAAAGATAGAAAATAACCCCTCAGGAAACCTTAGTCATCGAGTGTCAATCTTCATTTTTATAGGAAAAGGGAAGTTTTGTTTTGTGACAAGTCTTGCATAAGGATATCGACGATAACTGACTCCGCTTCGGCACTGGTGAAAGATGAGGGAGATAGACTTTAACAAAAGAAAAAAAAATCACTGGTAGAAGATGCCTAACATGCTTATCGGAATCGGGAAAAAACCTAAAAACATTGCAACAAACATTCTGACTGCACTAAAGGTTATTCTCGATCGTCGATCCCCGATGTGTTTTCGGCATCGAATTTTTTTTGAGGGATCTAATCCAAAGTAAGCACTAGATAGGTTTATCATCAATCCTCGACCCAGGATATGCTTTTGGCATCAACAAGCTAAGGTTTTTTTTAGAACGACTAACTTAAGGAAAGTTATGACTTCAATAAATTTACGCCAATTAGTTCATCGGTCTTCAATGCCACGTGTTAATTGGAGAACCATAAGGTCTAGTTTTACCCCAAGTCATTCTTGATTCTCTAGGTCCAAGTCACACCTCCGAGTCAGATTTTCCATGACAACATTGTACGATGATATTGATCATCGTCATAGATTTTTTGAAGGACATCAAGGAAAATGTTCATAGTGCATCCCCGATCCCCGATCCACCCACTGAGAAAGTGATACGATGGGAAATTTTAGCATTAGATATGATTGGATTTTGAGCATTTAAGGGGATAATTTATACCAAGTCCCACATTAATCAAAACGACCATTTAAAATCACCAATAGAACACATCACCCCTGCGCCTCCACCATCAACCCACGATGAATTTAAGTTGTAGATATTTGGCGGCAGGTCTGTTTAATTTTCACTCATCACCCGAATTTAATGCATGATGCGACACGATAAGTTCTTCCCTAGTTTAAATTCTCTTGAGTTGTTGAAAACAAAATCATTCTGTGCACAAGGATATTCAGAGCATCCATAGAAGCAAGATGAGTAATTCGAAGGTTGCATAGATCCCGTGAGTATCAATATAACCAAGTTTTAGCCAGCTTTACAGGTATGTATCTAAGTCTATGGATTTTGTATGGCTACAATTTATATGTATTTTCTATTCGGTTTTGTTCTCTACACACTCTCTAAAATTTTATTTTAAGTTGCAGGAAGAATGCCGCCAATAAATCCAACCACTAGACGATCACTGAGGGAACCGAAGATGAAAGAACCAGAGATAGGTGAAGCCTCTTCTCCAGGGGTCGCAAGACAATTAGAATACACTTCGAGGCTGAAACCTCTAATTAAGAAAACAACGAAGAAGGATTTCATCCATCCTCCGGCCTTTGGAGATACAGAGGAAAGCATAGGGTCCAAGACGACACTTCCACATTGGGGAGAGCTCATTAAAAAGATCATTCGGGAGGAATACCTGGAATACATCCCACACGGTGATCTGGACATGAGAATGATCGATGACAAAGTTTTCCTGAACATCCGATGATCGTACCAGCATATGGTGCCAAGAAGAACTCCCGTTTTTCCCTGTATAGAACTCCTGAAGTGGCTCATCGACCACATAGACACATAAAAGTGTTTAATAAATGCTGACAATGGTGGGTGTGTTGGGTTATACCTTCCGGTAGAGGTCTAGAAATACTACAAACTCCAATACCCCGAGGAGCGGCTGAATATAGATTTCATAATGAAGTTCTACGAGCACCACGACACCAGCCGGGTGATGGCCTCATGGTGGAGGGAAGATGATAAATACACCAACCAGAGAAATAGATGGTACCAACAGAGAAACTTAAGGGAGCCATACATCTATTTGATGGATCTCATCCACCGATTATATGGAGAGAAGGATTTCTTCATATTTTCAGAGGCATGGATACCCTTAGCTTACACAGTGGCAATATCTAAGAGCGGTTTCAACTGGGGAGCGATCATTTCTAAACAACTAAGCATATGTATACAACAGGCTTAGACGCCTAAGGAAGGAGAGACACCAACTTTCTTCATGGCTTCATATCTACTCGATGTCATGTGTGCCTAAAACATCTTCGCCGACATGAATCTGAGTTGGCATGTTGAAAAGCTCACGGTCCATGTCTACTTTAGCCTGTTATGGGAGAACATGTATAAAAAGTCTTATTCCCTCATCTACGATGAATTCATCGCACAAATTTGTTTCATTATTTTTAAGAAGGAATGCCAAAGACTATCGACTGTGGCCAAGAATATGATTTCCAAAGTAGGCCACTAGTACTTGGACGAGCGCAACACATACATCAGGGTGTTTGGGGCCACCAAAGAACCACATATATTACCAGGGCATGTCTTGGACTAGCTTATAGTAGGATAAATATTATATCAAACCATCTTTCAAGGCTACAACACCACCTTGTTCAAGGACAAGAAGAAAGCGTTGATTCCCTATGGTTTCCATGTAGGTTTCTACTTGGTTAAAGACACAACTCAATCAAAACAAGAAGGGCTAAGCCATATTGAGTTTAGGTTCCAGACATGCAAGTTCCTCAAGCATGAACCAAAGGGCCTGGTCCTACAAAATTCTTCACAAGTGTCGTCCTACTGGCCATAGACCCACGACAAATTTGAAGATGAGGTCTTCATGGAAAATGCCCATGACTGGGACAAGGTGGTAGCAAGGATGTTCGACCCCAAAATGACCAGGTTAAGGGCCATGAGCCTAGATGAATAGGTGATGACCATAGAGAAATAATCTCAAGAGTCCCTCAGAGCCATAGAAGAAATCAGAGTGAAAGAAGCAACAAAGGTTCCCCTGGTGGCCCAGATGAAGGATAGAGAATTCTCTATGACACATGATGTATGGGCAAGGTGTTTGCTCATGATAGAATAGGCACAAAAATTAATTGATCAGCTACAAGATGACCTAGACCTCATAGGAACGGTAGGGGCCCCTGCTGGAAACCCATATTAAATCCAGGTAGGCCCAAGTGGCCCTAAGCTGATAGAAATTGATGAAATCACTGGGTCAGATAACCCTAAAATTACAACGCTATAGGATGGTTAACTGTGGGATGTTTCATCTCAGTCGGAGATAGTAGGAACATAAGGGAGAACAAATGTGCCAAACCCACTCTTTGAATTGATAAACATATATGATGTTGAAGAAAGTCCGGAGGTGTCCCTGGTGACTCCTGTGCAGATCACAGAGGAAAAGGAACCCAAGAAGGCATCCTCCCCAACTCCCGACGCTCAAATTCGGAGCTCTTCACAGAATGACTAAGAGGTTGAAAGTGTCTTAGACACTGAAATATTCAATGTACTAGATACTCAAAGGATAGTCCAACAGATGAGCCAGGCCCAGGAAAACAAAAAGAAGAAGCTCCACAATAGGAAATCGACATCTCAATGACCAATTATCAAGTAAGTATTGGGCCTACCCCCGATGCTTCAATTTCAACCGGTACTCAAACTCTCTAGGAGAAACAAACAGATGTCAGACTGTTGGAACATATGGAGGAGGTTCAAGAACACATTCCTGAATAGATATACATCGTCAGAGGCCTGGGAAATATGTTGACCTGGGGAGATCAACAAATCACTGAACCGGTGGATGAATTTTCTGACATACATGCTATCTATTATGATCGAAAAAGGAAATATATCATGTAGAGAACCACCAAGAAAAGGAGAATCACTCTAGATTTCTCCATCCTTATCACCATGGAGGAAACATTGATGAACATAGAGCATGCCAAGAAATCCGAACTTATCGGCATGGAGATGGAAATCACATATTCTACCTTGGATAGAGAGAAAAGGGTTGAAGAGGAGTTGGCCGTTGTGCTGAAGGAATTGGAAAATCTACACCACTTGGCGAAATTTTACCAGGACACCACACAGGACGCGGTGTTTCTAAGGAGTGAATTCCAGGAGGCCTACATTAAATTTATAGATGAATGACACCTATTCACTACAAGGGTATCTGAGCTTCAAGAAGACACCCTTATGGAATTGGCCACGTGCAAGGATATGGACAGGTGGTACGTGAAATCACACAAAGCCATGGAAAGTATCGACTATATCAGTACGGTTTAATAGGGATGAGATGTCAAAGAGCATGACATTTGGGTGTTAAAGGAAAGAAAATTCGACCACATAAAGAAATCAGCCAAATATTAGGAAAAACTATCTCAAGAACCTCAATGGGAAATCCAAGAGAAATGGGCCAAGTGAAAAAAGAGTTGGACCAAGATCAATCAAGAAATGAGAGACATCGGCCTCCTCGAATTTGGTATACCCAATGACTTTGTCGACTTGCATGACATAGTGAAATCACATTTAGAGCAAGACTCATCATGGGATGTAGAGATAGAAAAGGTGGTGGACATGGCACCAAGACAAGTGCAACAGTTCATGGAACACCCCATCAAATCTTGAGCCATGTTGCATTAGTTAAGTTCTAGAATAGTCAAATATCAGGCACAGGCAATAGAGATAAGATATATTCTTTTGGCCCCAATGGAACAACATAGATTCCTATATGCTAACACATGTGAGGATCTCTTTGTCAGATGGTCGGAGTACGAGAAGAGTCATCCACTAAAGTGAGATCATGTGATGACTCTTAGAAATACTGATAGAAGAAAGAACCATGTGTCAAGTTTTGTTTTTCTTAGATACACTGTAATAGTTATTTTTAGTTAATAGTATGTTATAAATATGAGGATCGACCTGTTAGCAAAGGGTCGATGGTTGTTGCAAAGACCCTCATTTTTGGATTTGTAAAGAACTATTTCCGAGCTGCCTTAATTGAGAAGTCTTGTTTAGGACCAGAGACAAGTTTGTGTTTTTCATCAAAAATGTGTATGATTGAGAAGAACTATTTCTGATTTCATCTCATGAATGGATGCTGTAACGAGTAAGAGCTTCTAGATCTGTTGATAAGTCACCTGATTCAATGTTTTTCATAGTTCTTGTCTTTAATGATGAAAGTAAATCCTTCTGTTAATATGTGAAACTCTTTTTCTTGCCGCCATTTATCACATGCATGTTTTCTTCTAATAAATTGTGTCTCAGTCAATAATTGGAATGACAACAACTTAATTTATTAGTATTAGGCATGTGGTAGAGAATCATTGATTGCATACTAGAGTGAAAGGGTTATCCCAAGCTTAGCCTTCTCCAGTAGTTAAATTTTCCCACCTTGTCACCCAGTTGGTTTTGTCTTGTATTGGTCCCACCTATAAGAGAAAATACAAAAAGAGAACATCTGAACTGAAGGAGAAGCTTTCACTAGAAAACATAAATCCCATCGATTATTTGGCCAGATCAAAATATATGGAGAACCATTCCACATTTAAATGCTGTAGAGTTTAATTGGGCCTCAATGGCGGGTTTGGTTTCTACAGTTGAGTTAAAGGGATTTAGGACCCGTCAACACTAGGTTGGAATGGGAATAAATACACTGCTATGGCGGGATCGAGCAGAGACACATGGGAAGTAGCTTGAAGTACAGGTGATATCCTTGCATAGGATGTCTCGTGGCAATGTGTCATAGGCCATACATAAGACATTGGGATGGTAGATGATCCCCAAGGTTAATATGAGAACAAGGAAGTTTTTTCCTGGGGTGTGTATAGTTCAAACATGGGACTTAGAAAATTTCTATCTCAATGACTTGAAATAAAGGTTCCTGGAAAAAATGACCAGGAACCACAAAAATAAAAAATTTAAATATAATAAACACAATTTCCTGACATCTAGCATAGTTGAAGGAAACAAACTTAGCATGCCAAAATAAACACACAAAAATTGTTACCGAATTAGTTTTCTTTGAAATTTATCAAAAATTAATAATGTCTGCTACATATTTATGGAATCTGTTCCTTATTTCTAGAATTTGTTCCATATTTTTGGAAATTTAAATGGGCTTGTCATATATAATGGGATTGGGGCTCCCATGGACCATAAAAGAAATAAGTACAAGAAATAGTATTGTAGAAAGAAGAAGTGCGCGACGGTAGAGAGGAAAACATGAAAAGAATAAATTGGAAGTTATGAGTCTTTGGTTAGATATTTCTATTTGAAGAGGTAGAATAACTGGAATGATAAAGAAAGAAATATGTGATCAATATAGACTTACTATGAAGCCGATGCATTTTTGTTGTTGTCATCGACGACCATTGGAATCATGCCAACCGGTTGTTGCCCTTCATCGGTGAGCTTGACCCTTCTTCATTGGAGCCATTCTTCAATGTAGATTCTCATGGGGGCCACATTGATTTCATCCCATATTTCTATGTTGAAAATATCATTTTCTAATTTCCTTATGTCCATAGAAATACGATGTAGAGCCTGTTCAATTTCTTCATTGTGTGTCCAATAGTCCACTAGCTAGTTCTCGACATCATCTTCACCATATTCAAGGATGACGTAAAACTTTTCTAAAGACAACCCCTTTAAAATATCAAGTTGTTCATCTAAATATTTCTTTGTCAAGGACATGGATTTGAGGATTAAGTTTGGGTATTGAACTTCGTTGGTACTTCCAGATAAGTCTATTTGGGTTGGGTTTCTGAATAATTCTTCGTTCTATGATATGGTTGTTCACATGATTCAACAATGAGTTGTAGGTTCTTAATTTTATCTTTCCATCATGATTTTAATTTTTTGTTCCACTTTGGGGAGGGAAGATCGTCTTGTCTTGTTTTCAGATATGAGTTGTTGATGGCATGGTTGGAAAAAGGGTTCACCATCTGTTCATAGAAATGTTCTTCATTTTTTAAATTCGTCTGCAAATGTCCGTGCAAATAATTTTCCCTCTTTCGAAAGGAATCTATATTTTGTGATGTTTCCCAGGCTTCAGTAATTAGCTACATTATTTTCTTGATGTTTTTCTCTACAAAGGCTCTATAGGATATGAGGAGGCTGGAGATTCCTTTTAACTTGGCTACAGGGGTAGCAGGCATGGTTTTTTCTAAAGGACTGACAAACACCGGGGTAGCAATGAAAGCCTCCTCCAATTCCTTGATTCCTCCGTTCAGTCTGGAATTCTCCGCTTCAATTACTCCAATGGAATCATCAAGAGAATCAGCGATTGCATGGTGAAATCAAGATATTTGGGACGACTAAATTTTCCTAAAGTTAATCTCTGTGAAACATTTTCCTTTTTTATTTGTTACATCTCTCTTTTCAATGATTAAATTTTTAGATTGGCTGTCAAATACGATGCTCCGAGAACACTTTTTCCAATTGGGATTATTCGAGCCCACAGAGAACTAGTTGCTTTCATGCAGTTCCAATTGAGAGCTCACCATCCATTCTGTTACATTGAGTGTTTTCCCACTGACCTGAGATATCTGACCTCGAGCATGCATGTTAGACGACATTAGCATAGTAGAAAGGTTTGTCAAAGAGATCCTAATAGACCTCATCGATGAAAAGGTGATGTCTACAGGCATACAAGCTTCATGGACATGAGGATTGGAAGCATCCCTATCGACTTCTCAGCGTCGGTCTAGCCGACCCGCTACTGAGAAACGTAGTAAGAATCATGATGACTTGGTGAATGCGAAGCTTATCCCATCTATCCTTCCTAACTACATCCTACCTCTGGTTGGCACAGTTAGTCGTGATAGTGTCTTGAGGGACTTCGACTACACCTTGATCATTGCATACCTCCCAAAGGGGATATGCGTAATTGGACTGCAGTTGGGACAGATTATGACGTTGAATATCATTGAGTTCAAATTGGGAGATCGCAAGAACTATTTCATGCTCGCAGCACATAAGTATTTTACCAAGAAAAAGGGGACAAAGTCGATGATCATCCCCCAACTGTGGACCATGGACATCGCAAGGTCCACCATCCTGAATGTAATGAAGGTGCCCCATTTTGGAAGGCATCAGGAGGTTAACGCATGCGTTAAAATCCTATTATCTTGATTCCATGGTGGTTATTTATGGATGGACAGATGCATCACTGTAGATCCAGTGTTGATCCATCAGATCACCAGATTAAGCATGCAAGGACCAAACCCACAAGACTTTTATCCAAGGAAGGCTGCAGATCGCGGCCTGGCGTAGAGAATCAAATACACCTATGGTGATGTGGAGAAGGGGAAGCGAGGCTACAAGGTAGCTTCCATCCAGAACGATGCATTACACCTAACCTTCCAGTTGATCATTGGTAAGATAGTAAGGAAGAACAGACCCATGCAGGTCACAGGATTCATTGTTGACCTCACAGGAAAATGCATTGAAGGACTACAAATGAACTGGGTGAGCTACCTCATCAACCAGTTAAAGAAATACTGCCGCGAAGATCAAGACCAGGGATATGAGTTCCATTTCAGTTGACTGCTAATCCTCATTGCCTTCATTTCTTGGAGATGCCGGAAGGAGTGACCTTCCTTAAGATTGAGCCGTACGAACCCCTAGCTACAAAGTTCACTACGCTCTGGTACTTGAGTGACATGGATAAGTAATGGCAGTCAAATGTGGTGTTCCAAACCTATTACCTATAGTTGAAGAGGGCTATTGTGTCTTTCCTTTGTATGACGCCGAACACCCTGCACAGACTTAGGCCATTTGTGAAGTTCCATGTAGATAGACATTTTATTTATATCACTGCACAAGGAGATGAACATAAAGAAGAGATTCAATCCTACTATAAGCTCATTGAGGAGGACATGGAAGAAATAACTAAGGAATGGACCACAAAGTTCCTTATACCAGTCAACAAGGAAGAATTGTCTGACCCCGACCTCATCAACAGTCATGTGGTCACTTGCAAAGAATATGATGCACCCAACAGTAGAAGAAGGAAAAATACAAAAGAGGTACAAGAGTTTAACAACGCATGAAAAGAGACTGCTTCAGATTCACCTAGAGGGGGAAGAGGTGACAAATTAGACAAGGAAGAGAATGATGGGAAAGAAGACAAACCAGAGTAGCGTGAAGTAAAACCGCCTAGGGACCCCCTTGCTGAAGTTGATACATCCATGAAAATAAACGTTTCCCCCAAGAAACCTACATCGTGGAAGAAGTCAAAAGCTAATAAACTGCCATTTCAGACTATGCTAACGGTGGACGACATTGACCTTATCATATCCATTGTATTATATACCTCAGAAGACATTCTATAGCGCAATGAAGAAAAATAGTAGACCATGTATGATAGGATTTCATCAGAGTTGAAAGGGATACACCAAGCCCTCTAATCCAGCCGCACAGTGTCTACTATGCCACTGTCATCTGAAGGGATTGAGTTGGGAGATGAGCCTGGCTAGCTATGTAGACTAGCATATGTGACTAAAGCTTTCCTTCTTCATTTCCAAGAGGAAAAAGAACATGCCACAGAGGCTCTGAAGCAAGAAAAAGAGGAATCCATAGAGCAACTTCAGGTTTCCCAACAAGAAAAAGACGACATCCAGACAAAGTTTGCAAAAGATAGAGCGCAGATCCAGAAGGTGAAAGAGCAATTGCTCATAGAGAAGATTGGATTTAAGGAAGCAATCACTAGAGAACTTAACCCTGTGATGGGCTTAGAACATAGGGAAGAAGAATCCATTGATAGGTAGGTGGGGAAGCTTGCTTAATCCATTCAACAACTCCAACAAAGAGTAGCAGAACTAGAATGAAAAGAAGTGACAAGCACTCCGTAGGAAGTGCGATACCAAAGGGAAGAAAATGCCTGGAGTGCAGTCCAAAGAATCAAGACATTGGCCTTAGAATGAAAACAGATCAACAGTTGAAGTGTACAAACTTACGAGTGCCTTGCAAAGGACACTGGAGTCACAACTCCAAGAGGCAAAGCAATATGTAGCAACAATGCAAGCACAGTTGAAGCCGTTGTCTATGGTCAAGAGGATGAAAAGGTCCCAAGAATAGTGCATGGTTCAACAACAGGTCCATGCCATCCATAGTAAAGTCATGGAAGTGACTCAGAAGCTTTAACCAGTGCAAGATGAAGCTTGAACACTTTTTGAGGCAATTGAAGGACGAGGTGCATAACTAGAACAAGTGGTCACCATAGTAGAACAATGCTTAGAAGGACCTATGACGGAGAAGGTTCTTCAGGAGTTTGTCGAGCAAGAGGCTCTGGTGAAGCAACAGGTCGAGGCAGCTCGAGCCAAAGTTGAGGCCTTCGAGGCAGAGTTACCTAGATTAGAGTAACTCATGATGAGTCACAGGTGAGTGTTGGGGCATGTTGTCCCTTGACCAAGTTTTGGAGAACCTTGGTCATGTTTGACCATTTTTGGGACTTCGACAAGCTGGTTGAAGGTGGAGTGCAAGGGGAAGTGGATATCATGGGATCTCAACCCCTTTTTAGGGCATTTTGGGTTTATGGTTTATGTAACAGGTATGGGATGTTGGCCCATCGGTTTACTCATGTTTAGGCCCCATTTGCAATGTATAAATAGATATCTAGGCAATGTAAGAAAGGAGTATTAGTGAATGTTTATGGCTTAGTGTGAAGCTAGAGGCTTTGTGCATACTATGTGTTAATAATTGCAGAGCTAAGTGCAAGTGATTGTAAGAAGTTGGTGTCGAGACTGTGTAAGAAGGCTTTGTGCTGTGACCTAACTAGGGGAAGGAGGATATGGTGAGGTGCGCACAAATCTCTTGTCCTATGCAGAGTGGGTCTTGTGGCTCTGTGCATTGAATGAACATAATAAAGAGAAGAAGAGTTGGTGGACGTATCCCCATGCTAGGGGTGAACCACATATATCCTGTTTTATGGCTTCTTTGTGCATTATTATTGTTATGTGAGTTATGCTTAGTGTACCAATATATGTTATATGCATCTGATATAGTATCTTAGTGCTTAGTGATGTGAATGCATGCTAGATATGATCTATTTCTATATGCTAAGTGCTTGGATATGTTAGATCTTGTTGAATACTACACTGTTATGTAATTATGGTTTTCTCCTGCAAAGTTGATAAGAGTTAAATATTAATGAATGTTAACTTCTAAGTGCTCTATTAAGTACTGTAATCATAGAACTATGTCCCAGCTAGGTTGTATACACTTGAGTCCTGCAACCACCCCTGCCTCTACCTCGGGTGAGTCTTCCTCTACTTCACAAGTGTTGTCGACAGGGCCAGTAGTTAGGTTTTGTTGGTTCGTTGTTGAAGCATTGAACCCTGGGTCTGCCCCTGTGCCAACAATATTTTATTTTCTTGGACAAAGACAGTTTTGGAAATGGACAACAATGCACTATTGCGAAAATCAAGTAGGACGACATATCAAATTTATTCGATTCTTTGAATCATGACAATTGGGAACATATTTCAATGGAAATTAGCGTCCCCCAATCAAAAATGAATTGTTCCTTGACTGTGAAGTAAAAAATATAAATAACTAGACGGGAAATGCTTGCCATGGATTATTGTCTTGCTATTCTTGTAAACAACCAAGAAAGTTACCAGAATGGATTTCTAAAGGAATTGGCCTGCAAATTTGTGATATCTTCAGGAACTGTTGTTGGGGCTTCGAGGAACTCGGGTAAGAGGTCCAACCCGTTATCATGTTTTTATAGGAACTTCTTGCAGTCTTGTCCTTTGAAGGTCAATGTTGGCTCTGACAATCTTAACCTCTTATGGATGACCTGAGGTGAAAAAGGAACAGGAGAATGGTCACACAATGGAATAATTCTTTGGCTTGAAATATGTTTTTCGATGCACCAAGAGACCACTTCCTTCTAGTAAAAAACCTCAGGGACACAGCCTAAACGAGTGATTCCAGAGGTGAAAATCACTTCGTTTTGGGTGGAACAGGATGAATAGGAAGAGTATGCCCTGGACCACTGGAAGTTCTAGTCCTCACATCTGAATATATTCACTCTTTATCCACAAAACTACTGTTGAGTTGTTTCCATAAGTTCATGAGAACGTTGGTTTTCTCTAGACAATGTTTGAAATGAAGAGTTGGAAGGAATAATATAGGCCTACACAAATCTTGGTCCAATACGTGTGAATGAGAGATCTCCTTGAGACTTTCGCTCATTAATGATAATTTCAATGGTTGTTGCATGATGCACTGTTAGCATTAAAGAGTAGTAATTGCATACCTAGAAGTGTGAACATGGTGGGTACGAAAATGAACAATTAAGGATTGGATATTTCATGAACGGGCCAATGCGACGACCCATGTTTGAGATGAACAATTGGAAGGGATAATATAACTCTCCACAGATCTTGGAATTCATATTAATGGGAGATATCCTAGAGCATTTCGCTCATTAATGATAATGTTGACAGTTCTTACATGGTGAGATTTTAGCATGAAAGACTACTAATTTCATATTAAGAAAGAAGTACGAAGGTTGTGGGGACAAGAAAGAGCAATTAAGAAATGTCTAATTATCGAAAGCAGTCGGGCAGGCTTCAAAATAGGGTTACAAGGTACAACCATTAGAGGTGAGGGCCCGAGGGTCAAATTGAATGTCTCAGAACTTTTTGAGTACAAAATGCATAACATGGAAGAGGGAATGATGGGACAGTCCAGAGGGAAATTTTTATATCGTAGAACTCCGGGTACTATTTGCTGGACATAGAACAATGGAAGTGAATCATGAGCCTGCCTATCCAGGAACCCACAATCGAAAAAGTGGCTCAAGTATGGAATAGGGAATCGAATGGGCAGATTCTTTTTTGATAATATATTGAAACTTGTAATATATATCCCATTATGTGGCAATATATTTTCTGCATGTCTCTAGGGAAGTTCTATGGCAATAGTCAATGTGACTGTCTCATCGAGCCTTTTTCTTTTTAATGATGATCTGTACGGTTGTTGTATGATGAACTGTTAGCATTAAAACTTGGTCGTTTCATACTTTGAAAGAAGTGAAAAGGTGGTGGGAATAGTAAACAGTGACTAAGAATTGGATATTTCGTTAACCCACCAACCCGAGGATCTGCGAAAGAGATTCCATGAAATGGGCAAGTATGGAAAGTGGTCGGATGAGCTTTAGAATTATTGTGTGAATGGTTCCCCAGGAGACGTGACTTCCTGAGGGTCAAATTGTATGTCTTGAAACTTGAGTGAAAAATGGGTACCATGGAAAAGGGGATGATATGGGAGTCTGGCGGTCAATTTGTATATGGCAGAAGTGTGGGAGATCTCCTCGACCCTTTTGCTCATTAATGACATGTTTAGGGTTCATGCATGATGAAGTGTTAGCATTAAAGCTTTCCAATTTCATATCTAGAGAGTAGGAAGGTGGCAGGGATAGGGAAAAAAATTAAGGAATGGATAATTATCGAAAGTGGTTGGTGGCGCTTCAAAATAGGGCTACAAGATACAACCAACAGAGGTGAGGACCCGAGGGTTAATGATCCAGATTATTTTTGGCACAAAATGAGAGTAGGGATATAATAATGATATGTACAGAGATATCTTGGATATCGAATAATATAACATAAATGTATCAGAGATGAAACCATAAAAACAGAGATAGAGTGATACATACTTTTTTATTAATGAGCGAAAATGTACAAAGACTGTAAAATACGGAGTGAAAGACTCGCTAGAATGGTGGCAACTTATCTCTGAGAAGAGATGTGACGGTTACTCACATATGTAAGAACATGATTGTTACAATGAGGCTCCAAAGGCCTTTTTAACATAAGTAAAATCCAAAATCCTAACCCCGAAATATGAAAATCCAAAAGGTTTGCGGGCCCTGATGGAGGTAGTTGATACGTCAACTTCCCGAGGGTGTAACTTTTGCATACAATCTCCGTTTGGGGTGCTCGATACACCATTGGAAAGGTCTAATAGAGAAGAATGATTTTTGACAGGTCCAGGCCAATGCCCCATATAGTATCTTGGACCCCAAATCTCCAAAAAACGTCATTTAGGGCCTCAAAACGAGCCTAGAAGTTTGGAACCCAAAACATTGGCGAAAAACTGCCAAGGTGGAAAACTATTTTTGTAGCCAGTGGAATAGGTGGGTGGAAACCAATATCCATTTGGATCAGTCAAATTGTATCTCTTGGGAGTGTTGACTGCAGAACGCATAACACAGAATAAGGCATGATGGTGCATTCTTGCAGACAAATTGTATATCGCGGAACTCCGAGTACTATTTTCTAGCCGCGGAACATTGGAAACACAATCCTGAGCCCGCCAGTATGGGAACCCATAATCAAAAAAGTGTCTAAGTATGGAAGAGGGAAACGGTAGACTAGAATTGATACACATTAAATGTACCATGTCATGTAGATACAACAAACTTGCGGCTAAGTATTGAAAGGATCGATAGATAGTCGGGCTCGTGATGGGGCATTCTAGTAGAAACATTGTATATCGTTGAACTCCGGGCATGGTTTGCAAGTCACGGAAGATTTTAAATACAATTTTGAGCTCGTCAATCTGGGAACCCACAATCGAAAAAGTGTCTAAGTATGGAATAGGGAAACGATGTCCCAGACTTGTTTTCGCTAATAAATTGAAATTTGCAATAGCTTTCCCATTACCTGGCAAGATCTTCTCTGCATGTTTCTGGATAAGTTGTGTAGGGATAGTTAGTCCTCGATGATTTTTCTTATTAATGATGATATTTATGGTTGTTTCATGATGACGTCTTAGAATTAATCCTTTGTTTTTTCATATTTGGAAAGAAGTACGAGGATGGGTGACACAGGAAACAATGACTAGGAATTGGAGATTTCGTGAACCCACCAACCCAAAGATCAAAATAAGTTGAAAAGGTCTCCCGAGAAGATGTGAGGCCCCGACGGTCAAATTGTATCACTCAAAACATTTGAATGCATAATTTGTAACACAGAAGAGGGGACGATGTCAAAGTCTAGTAGTCAATTTGTATATGGTGGAGGTCTAGGTTCTATTAGTAGGTCATGGAACAATGGAAGTTAATTTAGAGGCCGAAATAATTAATATGCATTGGGAAGGGCATGATTGTGGCGGGGATGGAAGAGATCCATAAATGTTATGAATTTTTTTATGAATTCGGGTAAAGTGAAGCTTGCGAGTTGGAGGAGCCCGAGGTGGAATTGTAGATCAGGGAATTTTTCGGGTGCAAGATTTATATCAAGAAATAGGTGGAAAAATTTGGCTAAGTATATAAAGGAACGACCTTGATTCTGAGTACTGTAAATGGAATTTTAATGCATGTTAATGGGAGATGTCCTCAAGGTTTTATTGCTTGTCAATGCCAATTGTTTCATACCAGTGTGTTCAGTTGTCACTAGTAAGACCATAATTAATGTGCATTGGGAAGGGTGCAAAGTTAGTGGGGATGGAAGGCAACGACAGATGCTTTGAAACTTTTTTGAACCTTGGTAGAGTGAAGATTGTGAGTTCGAGGAGTCTGCGGTGGAATTGTAGATCACAAAAGTTGAGTGAAAGATGTATATTATGAAACAAGAAGCAACAGAGTTCGAAAGCGCCAACCTGGCAACCGCAACCATACAATTGGCTAAGTATGGAAAGGAATATTGATCGGTCAGACTTGTCATGTGAGGATATATATGGAGATGAATATATTTCATCCCTCCAACCCGAGAACCCATGATCATAGAAAGGAGACTAATTATATAACCAGAAAGAGATAATAGATGGGAAGAAGAAAAGGGAAAAAGGGCTAAGTATCTCACTTAACAACATCTACTTTTCGTTTATTAATGCCAATATTTTTGAACCCATGGTGAGTTCTCACTAGTAAAATCATAAATTTCATATCACATAATTTTTTTGGGTGCAATATGTATATGAAGGGACACAGGACATAAGTGTTGGATAGCACAAACCAGGGACCCGATGGTCAGATAATTGGCTAAGTATTGAAAGGGACTGCGGTCGGTCGGGCTCATGGTGTGAAGATATATATATAAATATGAGCATCTGAAATCCGTGAATACGGGAGGCCATAATCATAGAAATGTGACTAAATATAGAACCACAAAGGGATAATAGAGGGGGAGAAAATAGGAAAAATTTAAAGATAAAGTGTTTATATTTATTCCAACAGTTTTCATATTAATATATATTAATAGATTATTTCTGGTCCAATTTGTAGGATGTTGTTCAGTTCAATTTTTTTTTTGAAACTTTGGGTTTAAGGTGCCTTCATTGGTTGGTTATTCAACATTCCATACTTTTCTAAGTGTTAATTTCCCTCTATCATCAAAAACTTTGGGTTTAAGGTGCCTTCCTTGTAATGTTCCTGGTTATCGACATCTGAGACAACTTAGAGATGTGATTTAGGAACAATTCAAAGATGAGGGAGTGGTTTTATGTGACATAATCTTTGGGGGAAAAAAATCCTTTTAGCCAACAAAAGATGAGACAAAAAAAATCAAGTATGTTGTGACTGCTATTCTCCCTGTATTTGATCATCTATTTGGTTGAAAGGCCTGCTTAAAGATTTGTATGTTGAATTTCTTTTTTTTATTGTTGTAAATTGGAAGGAACATCCAAGTCACCTACAAAATGATCCTCTATTGAAGTACATAGCTTCTTCCAGCAACACAGATCTAGCAAGTGTATCAAATGTTGCAGATCACATCAGAATATATCTTTCTTCATAGGGGTGGAAGATATTGTGGCCCAAAAAATGGTCTAGAATATTCAGAAGTGACGCCAAATATTACTCCATGATTGAATACACTCATAAGGAAATTATAAAATTGGATACTCACGAACGTGAGAAACTGTATGCGCATTTGAATCAACATTCTAAAATTACAGAACGTTGTATGCCAAAGTTATAATAGACTTGACACAACCAATTTCTATGTCAAAGATTGTTGAGTGACCTTTGGATGTAGTAACAGACTCGACATACAATCGACTTTCAATCACTACAGAAATTAATGTGAAGTGTAAGAAGTCATTATCCCGGGATCTAGGTAGTTTCACCTTCAGGCATCCACACTGGCAGTGAACCCAAGCTCTAGATAGCTTCGACTTCAGACATCGACACTCGCGGTGTAAATGGGAACAATGCTATTTACTACAGTGCGGAAATGTGATGAACAAGAAGGGTTGTCATTGTCAAAGAATTTAGACTGCAGGATTGTCATACCTGCAAAGAAAATTGACTTTAGTGTTTCTTTGTCATGACAACTACAATGTTGCTCTAAGTCCAGAAATATTTGGGCGTTGGGTGTCTTGTGCGATAATGACCTTGACATTAGGTACATGTAAGACATATATTATCTGACATTGCAGTGCTAATGAAATTTCCATAGTGGATGACAGCTTGATTGCATTGGCACAAGAAATATGAATTGTGTGATTAATTAAAATCCTTGAAGGACGTGAATCCCAAACTTTTCTTGGAAATTTTCGAACAATTGTTTGTTAAAAAAATACATTGTTCTATATTTTAAGAAATAAGAAATTGTATTTTCTATGTATAACATTAGGATGCACACATAAACCTTTTTAAGTTAATCGAAATTAATATATAGTCAACTAAGAGGTAACTGTTACATTTGGATGACACATTTCATTGTTACTATGATGATGCCTTTAAAAAACTAAAATAACTAACACTTTTTGCAAATTTAAAATGGACGCAAAACAAATTATCAGATTCCATAATATTCGGTTGTTAATTCATTTTAATGGGAGATGCCCTTGAGTTTTCCGCTTATTAAATCCAATCTTTTCGAACCTGTCTGGTGGTTTGTCACTAGTAAAATAATAATTATTGTGCATTGGGAAGGGTGAAAGGTGGCAGGGATGGAGGGGAGTGAAAAATGCTTTTAAACTTTTTTGAACCCGAGAGTGCGTGAACCCACCAAACTTTGAAAACTCGACTAAGTATGGAAAGATGGGTCATACATACAGATTCATCGTAGGTAGAGTCAGGCTTGTGAGTTCGAGGAGTCTAGGGTTGAATTGTAGAGCACCCAAGTTTTGGGTGCAAGAGGTATATCCCAAACACGGGGCACCAAATTTCGATAGTACCTATCCGCGAACCCTCTTTCATAAAATTGGATAAGTATGAAAACAAATGGCGGTCATTCAGACTCGTGATGTGAAGATATATATGGAGATGACGATTTTTTAGTTTGCCACCTTGGGAACCTGCGAGCACAGAAACGTGAAAAAGTATAAAACCAAAAACTCATAATAGAGGGGAAGAACAAAAGGGAAAAAGAAGAAACGTTAGAAGAAATTGGCTAAGTATGCAAATGAGTGACGGTCAGTCGGTCTCATGATGTGAATATATATATGGAGATGATGATTTTTCAGTTCTCCACCCTGAGAACCCATGATCACAGAAACCTGACAAAGTGTAGAACCGTAAATGCATAATAGAGGGGAAGAACAAAAGGGAAAAACAGGAAAGTTTAGAAGAGGGGAAAAAACCGGAGACAACAACTTTATACCTCACACAACAACACTTAGTCTCATAACTATGAAGCCATAGAAAGACATTAACTATTGGAAAAACATTCTCATTTATGAAATATAGTTGGAGCTTGACAAAATCTGCTTCAAGTCAAAAGAGATGTTGTTTATATCCATTGCAAAATTTTGCATATTATTTTATCTTAATAGTATTTTTTGGTGACCCAACTGTAAAACCATGTTCCAATTTGCATTCTCCAAGTGGAGATGTGTTTGTGAAGAAACAAGTACGAAGAGGCTTAATTGCAGCTGCAGGGCCTCAACTCTGCAAATTTGAATCAAACAAGAATAAGAAGCATCCAACGAACCAACGAGCAAGCATCAAATAGTCAACTGGGAATGCCAGTGAAGAAAAATATTGTCCAAATTTACTGCAGACAATATTGTATAAAAATATCGGAGGAATATATTGTAACACATATGTTAAGAAAACATTTCATGCTGCAAGGATCGTGCAAAGGCCTCCCACTATGTAAACATTTAAGGAGGCTGCAGTTTTGCACGGTTGGCATTCTGCATCCGCAATTTGAACACCTCCATAACACTCACTGACATATAAAAATTAAGTAAAATTTTCTCTTCACATATGAACACGTTATGGAAGAGGATTTTGACTCAGGCATCTTCAACATTTAAAATTTTCACTTGCAAACTGGAAATAGAAAACAACAAAGAATGAACATGAACGCAAATCTAGAAATGAAACCCACCCGTCAATGGGGAGCGATAAAAACAACAACAACAATAATAGGAAAACAAGAAACAAGTCAACAAGCAATGAGCAAGCAACAACCAATGAACCAAGAACATCACCAAAGAACAATATCACCCATATTCACTGCAGACAACATTGCAGAATAAAAAATAAAGGAAAAAAATGTATTGCAATAGGCCTGTCAAGAAATGAAAGAATGCAACAACAAAAACCGAGACCCACCGATGAATGGAGAAGGACAGAAGGATATCCCCTAGCCCACAAACTGTAACAACATGTCCAATTTCATATGCAAGACCACAACCTTGGAAAGATGAAGAAAACAAGAGCAAGCAACAAATAAAAACCTAGTGAAGAAGCACCAAAAGGCCCAACTGTAGCTACAGGACCTCAACCCTGCAAATTTGAATCAAACAACAATAAGCAACATCTAGTGAACCAAGAAGTAAGCACCAACCAGCCAACCATGAATGCTCGTGAAGAACAATATTTTCCAAATTCACTGCACACAAGATTGTATCAAAACATTCAGAGGAAAATGTATTGTAACACATATGTTAACCAAACATTTAAGGCTATGAGACTTGTCAGGTAAACATTCAAGGCTGTGAGGACTGTCCAAAGGCTTGCCATTGTGTAGGAAATTAAGAAAGGTGCAGTTTTCACGGTTGGTATTTTTCAATACTGGGAGGGATCAAAATCCTCTTTCAGTCCATGTTTGTATGTGACTACTATGACTAGAGAAGCATGACTGTAATTTTATCTTCATCTCATTCCTAATCGCCAAGGTTTGCCACAGAACCTACCTCCATCACAACCACAATGACATATAGGAAAAGGAAATAGTATTTTCTCCTCACATACAAAGATGTTCTGCAAGAGGATTTTGAATCAGGCATCCCCAGTAGTCAAATTTCTCACCTACAATCTGCAAATAGAAAAGGAAGCTAAACACGGTACCAAAACCCACCCGTCAATTGGGAACGACATAAGGCTAGTTCCAATCGTGGTTGCAGAATCCCAAGTGTGAAAACTATAACAAGACCAACATGAAAACAAGAACAAAAGAAATAGGAAAACAAGAAATCAGTGAACAAGCAAGGAGCAAGCATGAACTAGTGAACCAGTAATGTTGCTGAAAAACAATATTTCCCATATCCACTGTAGAGAACATTGCATATAAAAAAAAAGTGGAGGAAAATGTATTATAATAGGGATGTTAAGTAAACATTTAAGGTTGTGAGGCATGTTAGATAAAAATTTAAGTCTGTCAGGACTGCTCTGTAAACATTTAAGAAAGAATGCAGTGTGGCAGGTCTGTTACGTACGAAAAAACATTTATTATATTATTTTATAAAAATAAAAAAAAAATAGTAATAATAGTTCGAACAATAGAGGCTATGTAAAAAACAATTATTCAAAGGAAAAACTAATATGAAGTCAACTAATAAAAAAACTGACTCTCTATCTTCAAAACTTTGGATATCCAAACATTTCAAGAAAAAAGTAAAAATTTAGAAAGACTGTATATGATCAAAAACTTTGGATATGATAACATATAAAAAATTGGGAATAGAGAAGCTGGCAATAAGACCTCCCATTTGTTATCCAATCATATTATGACATATATGGTATTTTTATTATATACAAATCAATGTTTTTAGTTCCCTAGTTCCAACAATAGATATTATACAAATATTTTTATTCAAAGGACAAACTAATATGATGTCAATGAATTATCGATCGCTATAGTCCCTCTACGCCTTCGGTAGGGACTAATAATAACCCTCGATAAATGTTAGAAAAAAAGTGACAACAATAGATTGGAATAATAATTTTATAATAATAACCCTTGAGAAATATTTTTCAAGATTGTTTCCTTCGTCAAATACAGTTTAGCTTTTAAAATGTTTTATCACTACTAAGATTGACAATTGAATGGATGTACCAATGCAATTTCTAGTGACATAATGTGTAAGTAATTAGATCATTACTTTAGTGGTGATGTACATTATTGTTTAGGTTAGATATTAAATGAATAAGATATGAAAAAATGAATTATTTTTATTTTTATTTAGTTAATAAATTTTAATATTCATATTTATTTTTATTTTTAGGAAAATATGATCTTATTCATATTTGAGTTATTATTTTCTATAACATAATCAATCCTAAAAATAAATAAAATTGCTAAAGTGAATACATATCCCTTTTATAAGGGAAAATGAAATTAACTTACATCTCTAATTAAGTCGATTATTGATATAAATTATTGAGCATTATGATACAACATTTTCATGCATTTTTTACATCAAACTTCATAGAATATTTAACATTATTAATATCTATGCTTTCCTCCTTTTACAATTATTGTAATATAATTTGAAGTTAAAGGTGGATTTATGTACACGGACAATTGTTAGTTTCTTAAGTTAGGGGTTTCAGGTTCCAAGTTTTCTAGCAAAAACCAATTCAGTTTTTGTTGGGATATAGAGCATTATATTACGATTCTATGAAGTAAATTATGAGCCTTGTAATTATAACAATTATGTTGCCATGTAACAATGAATTTTGACTTTATGAAAAATATGTATTCAGTGGTTGTTGGGAGACAGAGCATTATATTATGATGTTATGAAGTAAATTATGAGCCTTGTAATTATAACAATTATGTTGCCATGTAACAATGAATTTTGACTTTATGAAAAATTATTTACATATTGGATTTATTACATCTGCAATAAGTATTTTGTTTTCTAGGAGATGATAAAATGTCATGTATACCTTTTCCAAAATATGGATTAATATTATGATATCCCACTTATAATATGGCATCTGTAAGTAAGGGTTCATTGAAAGGGTAATGTTAGCTCGACCAGAGTGAAAATCTTAAGGAAGAGCTAGATGGCCCTTATTCATACCTAACCTTTCCCTAAGATACCCCATTGATGAGAGGATTAATACAAAGGAAGGATTGGTCAATCCTTTCCTAGGCTTTCCCTCAAAGTGAATCCATGATCTTGAAGAAGGGTCTTCTAAATATTTCTTGAGCTTTCCCTTGACAAGATTACTAGGGTTGAGGAAGGGTTGTCTGACCCTACTTCAAGATTTCCCTCAATGAAAATACTATCCAAAGGAAGGGTTGACCAACCCCTCTTTAATATCCCCCTCAATGAGAATATTAATATAGATTAAGGTTCAACCAAACCTTCTCTTAGGCTCCCCGTAGATGATAATATTAATATATAGAAAGGGTTAGTTGACCTACCCTAGGCTAATATAGATCATGTGTATTAATTCTACATTGATGGGAAACCTACAAGATTGAGAAAGGGTCAACTAACCCTAACCCATCCCTAGGATAATATAGAGTATGAATTTTATTTTTATATTGAAATGAAGCATAAAATATTGAGTAAGGGTCAACTAATGCTTCCTAGAGATAATATAAATTAGGAATATTAATTTCATAATGACAGGAAGCCTATAAGAATGAGAAATGGTTGGTGGACCCTTTACCTAGTTCCCCCTAAATGTTAGTATTAATCTAGAGGAAGGGTCAACTAACCCTTCCCCTGACTAATATAGATTAGGAATATTAATTCTAAACTGATGAGAAACCCACAATCATGAGAAAGGGTTTTTTGACCCTCTACCAAGATGAAATAGATTAGGAATACTAATTCTAGATTGATAGGAAACCTACAACCTTATGGAAGGGTAGGATGACGCTTCCTTAAGCTCCCCTTTGATGAGATCACTCATATTGAATAAGGGTCAGATGACCCTTTCTAGGGCTCCCCTTTGAGGATAATGCAAAGAGAAAGGAAATATAACCTGAATCTTCTTCACACCTGAAATTTTCCTAGGATCCCCCTTGAGAAGAATACTAATCTGGAAGGGTTGATCAATATTTCACTGAGCTTTCACTTGAGGATAAACCCACAAGATTGAAGAATGGTTGATTACATATCAACCAATATAACCCTTGAAATGTAATATTAATATAGTGGAAGGGTTGGATAAGCCTTCATACAGATAATATGTATTAGGAATACTAATTATACATTAAAAAACCCCTAC
Organism: Picea engelmannii; assembly: GCA_009831015.1. Taxonomy (NCBI): domain Eukaryota; kingdom Viridiplantae; phylum Streptophyta; class Pinopsida; order Pinales; family Pinaceae; genus Picea; species Picea engelmannii. The sequence goes on from ML776793.1 coordinate 207,409, forward strand.
AAGCTTCAAAAAGGGTTGGCCATATCTTAACCAGACCCCACCTTGACAAGATTACTAAGGTCAAAGAAGGGTTATATGATCCTTTTTTTGCCTCATCATCATTGAGAGTATTAATCTAGACGAAGGTTCAGATGACCCTTCATCAATATCCCCCTCAATGAGAATATTAATTTAGAATAAGGGTTGACTAACCCTTCCCTGAGCTCCCTCTAGATGACAATATTAATTTATAGGAAGATTTGGCTCACTCTTCACGAATGTAATATAGATTAGGAATATTAATTATATTGATGATAATCCCATGGTCTTAATAAATGGTTATTTGACCCTTCTTCATTCTCCCTCTTAATGTGAATACCGATCTAGATGAAGGGTTGGATAAACCTTATTTGAGACCCCCTTTGATGAGAATATTAGTCTAAAATAAGTATCAACTAACCATTTCCTAATTCCCCATGGATTATAGTATGAATCTAGGGGAAGGATTGGTCAACCATTCCCCAGGATAATAGATATTAAGTATATTAATTATACATTGATAGGAAACCAATTAGCTTGAGGAATGGTTAGTCAAACCTTCCTTGAAATCCATCCTCAATGAAAATATTAATCTAGAGGAAAAATCAACCAACACTTTCCTAGGATAATATAAAAATAGGAATATTAATTATACAAAACTTGAGGAAGACTCAGTTGAACCTTCATTGGGACACTCTTCATTGATAAAACAAATCTTAAGGAAGGGTGGGTCAACCCTTGCTGGCGGGAAAATCCCTCTATAATTATACAAGGGTTTTAAGTATAGACAGAGAAAATGACTCCTTAAAAGTAAATCTAATTTATACACTACCCCAAACATTCCAAAATAGATGAACATAAAGAAACGAAAGATTAAGTCATAAACTGTACCTTTTATCCAATGTTTGGTGTTGACCTCCTCAAGCTCTGTAGCTCCCAAGGCTGCAAGTCTCCTCCCAAAGATGACCTGCATCCACAAATAGGCAAATAAGACTACAAGCATGTTATTTATATTAATTGATTAGGTTTAGATATAAATTGTTATGTATAAATCAAAGAAAAGACATAAAAACCATCATTTGGGACAAGGGAAAGAGATTCTTTTATTCAATAATCAAAGATTGAAGCTTACAACCTTTGTAGGCCAATGCTCCGCGAACCTGGTCCAGGCTCCTCTTGACAATGCTCCAAGTGAACCTTCCAAAGACTCTTCTCACAATATATTGATCACCTCAAGGGAAGGGAATGGATTTTACGGGGAAAAGGGCTAGAGAGGGAATGTTGAGGCAATAACTCACAAAAGGCTACAAATACTCGGGCAAGGAAGGAAAGGGAAATTGGGAAGATTTTCACCATTCTAATGTTTGGTTGTGGAATGAGACCCCAAGAAATCATTTTATATGAAAAAGGGATAGTTATTTGGTTGGGGGAAGGGTTATAACAGGTGAATTGGTTGGGAAACCTCCAATATCGCGTAAATTCCATCGAATTCCTTGCAAATTTTTAATTTTTTTTAACTTTTGGAGGTATACACGGGTTTTTTAGTGTGAAACAAGCATATGTATATGGTTTGTCTAGCATGAAGCAAGCGTATGTACGTGGGCAATAGTGCAACAGGGTGTGTACATGCTCTAAAAATTAGTTTTTTAAATAGAGTTCCTCAAAAGTGATTTGGAAAATTATGCAAGAAGGAAGGTCAATGCCATGTATGCATGAGTAGGGAATTTTAGGGATATAAAAACCATTCCCTAGGATTCTACTTGATTATATTACTAATCTAAAGGAACGATTGGATGAACCTTCCCCGGGATACCACTCAACATGCATACTAGGATTGAAGAAGGGTTGGTTGACCCTTGTTTAACCTACCCAACAAAGAGATTAATAATCTATAGGAAGGGTCAATTGACTCTTCCCCAAGCTCACCCTCTATGATAAATTTATTCTAGAAGAATATTTTGTCAACCCTTCCTTGATCTCCTTCTTGATGAAACTACTAAGCTTTAAGAAGGGTATATCAACCCTTCTTCAATATACCCATTAAAGAAATTTTGAGGTAAAAAATGGGCTTAAAAAAATATATTCTATCAACATCAAATTTAGAATAACTAATAGGATTTAATATGATGATGTCAACCATAAGGGTAAATAGTTTTGGAGGAAAAGAAAAAATGTTTTTTTTTTTTTTTAAATCATATTTTCAACTTATCTCCTTATAAGTTTACTCAAATTTATAGTGTAGGCACTCATTGGATTAGGAATTAAATTCTACATCCAACAAGTACCCACTTTACATAATTTTGATAGACCCATAGTAAGATAAACTAGAAATATATGAAAATTTGTATTGTTTTCATGTATTTCAAATTTATCTCATTGTGAGTCTATCAAAAGTTAATTTTACTCGACTGGTCTATGCTGAAAATCAGTAAGGAATGTGGTAGTATGAGGGATTGCATTGTACAGAAGGAGATACACCCTTTGGGTTGTGTAAATTGAAGGGGGAAATATAGTTGTTGGGATGGTTTCATGAGTGAGTAGGTTGAGACAGTTAGTGGGAATTTGTTTGAGATAGTACTAATGCATCCTTGTGGAGTCATAGCTCCATCGTGGGGGTGGAATATTGTAGAGATAACTGGTGAAATAATTCCTACGGTTGGGAGGAATGCCCCACGTCAACATCTAATTGGTGTAAATTATTATTAAAGTCAAGCTTTATGATTATATGATATGATCCAAAACCAGGCATATATTAGGTTAATTATATATGATATGAACCCAATGAGGGAATATATGGGGTTAAATGTACATATAATGTGTAAATGTGTATGTAATAGGGTTGAGCAAATGCTAAAAATGTACGAATAAACTAGAATCACACACCATGTACAACAATGTGGGAATGGAGCACCACTCCAAGATAGATAAGAGAGATGGTTTACACAATAAATCCTTAAAGAATAGGAGAACCTCCTTCAAATACCAAAATACATTCATGCATCCTGATTCACATCCCTCCAAAATGACTCCATGATATTTTTCACACATTTCACATATGGCCCCTTTATTATCAGGTTGACCCTATTACATATACATTTACGCATGACATGTGCATTTAACTCAAATATGCCCCCTCTTGGGGTCATATCATATACATTTAACCCAATATATGCCCCCTTTGGGTTCATATAGTTATATGTGTTTTTGTTGTTAATCATGTGATTTTATGTGTTTAATTTCTATAGATTTTTAATGAATAGATATGCATTTATAATTTGGTTGTTATCATTAATATTTTATTAGCTTTCATGTCATTGTGCATGTATAATTTTCATTATAGGATAGGGTAGAACAATTATATGGTATCAAAGTTTAATGGTAAAATTAAGTTTTGGAAATTGGAGGAAAATTCTATGTACCCCACTATCCCAATAGGTATAAGGTGTTATGGAAATATTCCCCTGCGGATAGGTGAACATTCCCTTGGATTACAAACCCCTCTACTAAGATAGAAAATTACATTTGGACACTACCATTCGTATAGATTCATTTTATCCATTGAAAAAGAGAGAAGGATGGGAAGTATGATGTACCTCGTTTGCAAAGTTTGTCCAAGTTGCTCCAATCCACGAGCTCCAAACAATACCTGGAATGGAAAACAAGAAGCAATTGACCATATCATACTCTAATGGATTAGATAAAATCAATCGATCTATGAATATTAAGACAAATGTATACAAGAACATGTAAACACATACTTGAAGGAAATAGGCCAAGTATATTAATGATAACTTTAAAAGGAAACTTACAATATCCGGATTATGTTGCAACAACCTGTCCAATTCCTCCTCATCTAACCATTGCTCGAAAGATACATAATCAAAATAATAATGCTTTGTTAATTTCTACTCCTTTTCACCATGGTAATGCCTCCATTTATAGGATTTAAGAGGCTCAACTACCTTGAGTGTATTTGAAAATATTTGAGGATATGGCTCCAATATTTGTGATATCTTCGTTAGATGCATCCCTGGAGTTAGTTTCGTGCCAAACTAATCCAATCCATCCATAGTTTTCTTTAGAGGAAAGTGGGATTTCCTCCATGATTCCCTCAACCAAATCAACCCTCCATTAAAGTGAACAACAAATCATTGCAGTGCTCCCCCTGATATGGAAAAGGAGTGTTAGCGCTTTGTATGTATGAGCAGGGGAGCATTGATCTTCCAAAAAGTCACCAATATGAATAAATCACTAGTAAAAATACTTGTTCCGACTGTCAGATGATGGGGCTTTTTATTCGAACATGTTTTAGGGGTTGTAGCAAGTGTTTTCATGGTTTCATTCGAGATACAACACTTAGTAAAACATAATGAAAAACATACAACACTTGCGACAATAAAAGTTGGATACTTGCGACAATGAAAGTGAGACACTTGTGACACTGGCGAACTGAGGAATTTTGATGTGTAACAGATTTCCCCCAAAGTGTGAATTTAGGAAAGGAATGTTGATGGCTGAAAGAATTTGTATATTGTTTGAAACAAGGGTACGGAGTTGGAGAACCTAGTAGAAGCTACAAACGACCATCAAACAATGTTAATATGTGTTCCATCCTTGAGGTGGGCATACCTATGCTCATAATACAAATGACTCAAATCATGGATGACAATAAATGCACTGAGGATTCATGATGATATTGACTAAGGAGATGGGCACCAAAGATACAATGTGTATACATCCCTCTATGACCTGACTTAATCGTAGCCACGAAAGAATACACAATGGAGCTACGATGTGATAATAACATAGCTACAAACCAATAAAAAGTGGATCTATGTAAAAACATGTATATAAGTCAAATAATCGCCATTGTAACCTGGGTAAAGTGTATATCTATATGAATACTCAACCAAGGGTCTTCATCCCAATCTTATAACAATACGATTCTATCCATGTGAATAGGTGATTTGATGTTGAACATGACATAAACCACTTGACTACCGATCATTGAGGTATACTGTTAAAAAGTGTGAGATAAATCACCATTGATGTCGATGATTCTCAAGGTACTTTTAAAGTACAATCCAACGAATGTGAATTATGAGTTGAAGTCGAACACTCCTGGAATTAATCAGTCAGGGGTCATTGATGCATACCCATTGTCGAATGTGAGGAGGCCTGACATTGAGGAATGAAGGTCCTAAGGTACCAATGTGTTCCTAAGTATATTTTCTAGATAATTTGTTGAAGTTGACATGAAAATAATCGTTGAAGGAGAGAATTGATGTATCCCCCATCAATCGACAAGAAACTCATCATAGGAAAGTGATAAGATATAGTAGATGAAAATGGACTAACATGGGTATGGGAACTGGTAACATTATATATGGTTGACTTTTGAGGTGAAGAATTCCCTTGAAGACTAAGGCACGAAACACAACTTGGAAGCATAGAATCAGAGTGGACCAAAACATAATGCAACAAGTTCTTGGGGCATTTGTTGGATGGGACAAAGGAGTAGAACGACTCATAGGATTGGTTTAGTGAGGAGGCTAATGGATTATCCAAGTGTATGGTGAGGTGAAAAAAAGTGCCATGTTCAAGAGCGACCATAAGAGTTTCCTTAAAATATCTCAAGAAACTTGAACCACTTCCTTTAATTTTTACCCCATCCAGATAGATGAGTACCTCTTTTTAGTTTAACGAGCTAGAGGAGGGTAACGCATGATCTATATAACTCACCTTCAGTAAGTTCCTGTTCCTTTATTTAATAAATTGGAAGAAGTAAGGGTTCTTCCCAAGATAGGCCCTTCAATGTGTAGTTTTGCGAGTCCAAAGAAGGAAAACTCGATTTTTTTTCATGTTTAGGGAGTTTGAAAATAACTTAAAAAAAACTCTGAGGTTCTCCTTTTCTATGATTTTAGTCTCCAAGGTTCGAAAAAGTATAAAATGATACGATGGATAACTCTTCTAGACATGATTGACTAGAGCTTTCCTTTTTCGTAGTTAGTCTGTTGGGACCGAAAAAGGGGTAATCTACTGCCCAACAGGTGACTCCTCATATTTGAATGAGTTCCAAGTATGACAAAGTTTTCTCAATAGTGTCATAAGATCATAAAAAATTCTCTTCTCTATAATTTCCTGCATAATCAAGTTATTCTGGGAAAAAGATGTCAACTCTGAAAAATTGACAATAATTTAGGAAAAAATAAAAAATATATATTATTAATATGAAAAGAAGGGTGTAAATAACTTTATTTAGAAATATTAAAAAGTCAATTAGGGCACAAACAAGTCATTTTCACCTTTCATTTTACCATTTTACCTTTTTCCTTGAGTTTTTCCCCTTTGGAGTGATTTTTACGGAGTTTATAGTGGGAGATATGGGTGACCATTCACAATTCCGTCAAGACCAAGTTGGTACTCTAACCCTTCTCATTCATTTACATTCTTTTTTTGTTCAATTTCAGTCTTTATTTCATGATTTTTGGCTCCTTAGAAATCCCTAGAGTGTAAAATAGGACCAACTCTCTCTTAAGCAATCGAGGGGGGCATGTTTTAATATTTCAATGCCCTGGTATGCCTTCTAGGAGAGAAATAGCGCTCTGTGTTTTCTTTCCATAGAACGTTGGGCGCAAAATTTGAATTGTTTTTTAGTTTTTAAGCTATGGAAAACAATTTCCTTTTTTGAAACTTGGCTAATGTTATTTTTTTTTTAATTTGCATGTTTGCATTAGCCAATATGATTGAATGGAAGGAAAGAGAACATGAATTCGATGATATGGCCACCTTACAAGACCCTCAAGTGATGGAATCTCTACGAAAATGCGATTTACTAAAATACTTCAAGCTACAAAATATGAGAAAATAAGTCCTTTTTCTCAAGTATCTGATTGTGTTATGGGATAGTGATGAGAAATCACTCTAGATACGATCTCATATGCTTGAGACTGACATTGAAGATGTGTATTTACTGATGAGGCTCTCAAATATGGGAGCAACCATCCTTTGTTTTGGACATCGGTCTACTCCACTACCAACAAAGGCATATGTTGCGCAATATTGTGTGTTGGGATCATGCTTAGTAGGGGGAAGAATCATCATCAATGATGTGATGGACCTATCTCTATTATCTATTCTCTTTGCTATCAATAAATTGGTGGGAAGCACCAATTCCCATATTGCTTCCAAATCTCATATTTCATATGCTATTCACTACTTGGATCCCAGGATTTTAACTGGAGTGCAGGGTTCTAGAGAAACATCAAAGAGAAAAAATCTAGGTGTAGAACATGCAGACATAGGTAATTTGGATACAGATATTTCTTGGTTTCATTGTTTCTAGAGTGAATACCATAGATGCAACCGCATGTTGCATTGATAGCATGCCCCACATCCGAGCCATGGATGGAGTAGTGGATGAGTCTTTCACCTCAGTTAGGGAATGAACCCTCAACCTTCCGCTTTACCTTTGAATTCTTCACATGGTGGAGAAGGAATATTGTGGATATAGAGAATTTTACTTATGTCAATGTTGAATTTAGGGGAAATGTGGATTTAGTGCTCCCTGAAGAGGCACAATGGAACGCATCAGGTAAAATATGAAAGATCATGAACTTGCAACAATGTTTTTTTTTTTAAATATGTATATATGTATTTTTTTGTTGTACAATGAGGAATATAAATTATTTGTTTTCATCATGCAGGCAGACGCACGTCACATCCGATAGGTATGCCAGCACTAGGACATTGTGGTGATGTTCAGGAAGTAGCAGAGGTTGGTGTCAGAGTAGGAGGACTTCGTGAAGTGGTGAGGAACCTTCATGGGTTGACCATGGCTATTCCTTCCATGAGGATATGAGATGTACCCTTACATATTCAAAGATATATAGTCGGAGTGTCTGAAGGCCTTATTCATCTGTCGTGATGAGTGGCCAGAGCAGTTGTGTGTTATGATGAGCATAATGTAGTGCAGTAAGACAAGTAGAGTCTCTTGACACATCAGTCTTTTATGATGATGTCATGGGCATAATGGCCCACTATTTTACCCTACTATGTACCTTTTGGATGATGTATTTTGATATAGTTTTGCTATTTTATATACATGCATATATATATGAGTTTTGTGGTGGCTACTTAATTTTTTCAAATGATGTGATGTTTTTATTTACATGATTTATTTTATGAATGCTTATCTATGTGTAATGTACCAATACAACATATAATTTTCTAATAAGTCTATAATCATATTAATTTCTCTCGATATATGTCTATATTCTAAAAATTCAAAATATCTTTTGAGAAGACAAAGCCTTAGATGGAGACGTAGAAAAACTGGATTACGAACAATGTATTCATGGTTTAGTTGACAGAAAATGAGTTGAGAATAAAGGTTGATAATTAAATGAGATATACATAAATAAGAATCTTCAGTTAAAATTCCAATGACGACATGATATTATGCAACTTTATTGGTTGCACATCCCAGAAAAATTCCTCCTTAACTTAGTAAATCACTAGAGTGGTAGATAACCCAAGATGCAAAAGTGATATTCTAGGTATGTCGACTAGCGCCATCCACAAATACAAAATAGATAGGAAAGGATGATGACATATATGCATGCAAGAACAAACAAAAGTATAAGAAAATTTAAAGAATGGGGAAAAATGCATGCACGTAAAAGAAAAGACACACCAAACCAAAAACATATAGTACAATAATGTACAAAGCACACATGTAAGATATTCTATGCATAGTACTTCTTTAGGTAAACCCCATTTCAGGGCTCACTGAGAGATAATCCATTGTAATCGACTAACTCATAGGTGCCTCTCTATAGTACATTATTCATAATGTATGTCCCATGCCACATAGGTTCTAACTTACCTTCACCAAGTTTGTCATGATATTGGTCATAGACTAGGATTAGATACCCTTCTGTGAAAGCGTGATGTTGAAAAAACTTATCATATTGAGTCTTGATGCAATTTTGATATGTCTCTTTGATGAGAAAAACATCACGACGGGTTTCATCCAACTTCATTAGATATAAAAATCGTTCTTCTTTGATCGAAGTATGGGGTAGGAGTTATATGGTTAATTTCAGGGATGGAATCTCACATTCAATATGAAACACTACTTCCAACCCATATACCAACTGAAAGGGTGTAAATCTCGTGGCAGTTTTAACTGAAGTCTGATAAGACCAACGTGAAAAGAAGAGCTCCAAATTCCAAGAGGTTTTTTTCACTCCCACCATGCATTGAAGCATGGTCTTCAGGACTTTGTTGATGGATTCAACTTGTCCATTTTCCTGAGGATAGAAAGGGGATGAATTTTCATGACGAAAACCTAACTTGGTGCATAATTCACCCATCATCTAGTTTTGTAAATGGGATCTGTTGGGACCACATATTGTACCTTTTTGCTCATACTTTTTGCCATTGTTATACCCTTCATCACCTGTATTTAGACTCATATTATCACTTCATCTGATCACCTCAAGGTATACAACGTCCTTTCTCATCACTATATGTTTAATTTGTTTTGCATAACACTTTACATTACTTTTGAACCTAACCATTGATTAGAAGTGCAGAAGTGTCCATATTTGCAAAATAGTATTTCAGACCATTGTTGAAACACATAACTGCCCAAGCCGCTGTTGAGCTGATGCTGAAACACGGGAGCTGCTACACAGTCCGAGGATGCATATGCCGAAACACGAAGCAGCTACACGATTCAATGCAGATGCCGAAACACGGAGCTGCTACACAGTCCGAGGATGCATCTGCCGAAACACGAAGCAGTTACACGGTTCATGCAGATGCTGAAACACGGAGCTGGCACTCAGTTCAGAAGACGCTGAGACACAGAGGAGGCCGCCACGATGCTGAAACACGAGTCCTGACAACTAGCAGTCAAGCCGACACAATTGCGTACTAAAAACAACATTAGCAACTATGTGAAGAGACCGTTACACCAGCTGTAACAGCAATGATTCCAGCCCCTGTATTAGCATTTGGTTGCATAAGAATAGGACACCCTATGCTGATTTAGAAAGAAGATCCGAGTCAGTGTAGGATCCAGATCTGCCTTGCAAT
>ML776793.1:236974-251970 GCA_009831015.1 Picea engelmannii
CTTTACTACAACACTAAGTGCTTTTGGAATTGAGCATATATAGTGCGCAGCTATCTTTGAAACAAAAGACTTCCCTGGGTTGATAATTTATGTTTCACTTGGTTGTTTGAAATTAATTAAGCAATTATAGTGACCAACAGGATCCATGATCAGAAACAATATCTTCTGGTACTCTGAAGTGAGCGATGATGTGATTGAACATGAAAAGTGTTGTAGTTCGGCCATAATTAAGAAATGTAGGCATAGCCTGAGCCCATTTAGTGAAATAATCAACTGCGACGATAATATAATTGTGCCTGCGGCTGAGGTAGGATTACATTGCATGAAATCAATACCCCATTTTACAAAGGGGATGATGGAGACAATTGGATGGAGTGGAGCTGGGTGGGTACATTATTTCTTATGAAATATTTGACAGTGTGGGAAGTTTTTAATGGCCTTAATGCAGTCTTTGAGTATGGAAGGCCAAAAATAACTGGCACGTAATAGTTTTTGTGTTGTAGCGATCCTAGAAAGATGACCACCACAAGTTCCAAGGTGGCAGTCATTTAAAACTCATTCAACCTATTCATGGGTTAAGCAACGTCGTAGAACATTATCAATATCGTGGTGATACAAAGTGTCTCCAACGATATGGTAGTACTTTGAATGGTGTCTAATGCAATGTCATTCGTCACGTTAAATGCTTTGTTGGAAGCATTGGGTTTGGAGATACATAAGAATGTATCCATACCATGGATCAGACGTACTAATGAGGAACATTGATTCATCAAGAAGAGAATCACTAGGCTAAGTATTCTCATCATTATGGGGAAGATCGCAAATTAATTTCGCAAAAACCAACAATTTCTTATCTTTGGATTTGGAAAAATCGAGATCAAATTCTTCGAGAATGATGATCCATTTGGAATATTTACCCCAAGTACTTGACGATTCAAGATGTGATACATGGGGTTCGAGTCAACAATGATCATGGTAGTGCGAAGAAAAATATAGTGGCAAAATATTTGGACAAAAATGACTGCTGCCAAAGCCAACTTTTCAACATGTGAATAAAAAAGTTTAGGACCTGAAAGGATTTTACTTAAATAGTATATCACATGTTCGATGCCATCATCATCATCTTGTACTAACACCATGGATATAGTGGAAGCAGAGGTAGCCAAATAAAGGATGTAATCTTTCACATAGTTGGGGGGATGTAATAGTAGTGTATTTGTTAATGCATTCTTGAGATCATCGAATGAGCATTGAGAAGTTGCATCCTAGATAAAAGTTGCATCTTTCTACAACAATCTCATGAATTCTTTAGTAATTTTGACATAATTGCATATAAAACGCCGAAGAAAGTTTGATTTCCCTTGCAAACTTTGCATTTGTGTAAGATTGTTCGGAGGAGGTAAAGAGAGAATAGATTTGAATTTTAAAGGATCCACCCTAATCCCATCTTTGGACACTACGATGCCGAGGAGTATCTCTGATTCAATAGTAAAAATTCATTTATGGGGGTTCAATTGTATGTCGTAATACCTACATTTAATAAATATTTCCCTTATATGACCAATATGATCATGTCGATGAGTCAAGTGAGTTGGAAAGTCATTGAGATAAGGTTTAACAATATGTTTGATGTCATGGAAAGCATACAACATATCCCTTTGAAACATGGCCCCAACACTTTTAAGGCCAAAAGGTAATTTCTGATAGGAAAAATTTCACCATGGGAGATGAAGCTTGATTTTTGTTGATCAACGGGTAGAATATCGATCTAGTTATAGCCAGAAAATCCATCATTAAAAGAGAAAATGACACTTCCAATGCAATTATCAATAATTTGGTATTAAAGGGCATAGGGTAATTGTCCTTTGGACAATCCTTATTTAGATCCCTATAATTGACACAAACACGGATTGTCCCTTGTTTCTTTGTGACCGGAACGATGTTGGAAACCCATTTGATCATAGGTATGGGATAAATAAAACCATACTTTAGTAAATTTTCTACTTCGGCCTTGATTGCTACAACTTTCTTGGGATTAACCGGGTGAAGTTTCTCTCTTACTGGTTTAACTTTTTGGTAATTTTTTATTTCATTTACAATGATCGAAGGATCGGTCCCTGCCATTTCTTCATAGCTCTAGGCTAAGATGTCACAAAATGATTTAAACAAGGCGATATAAGTTTCAATCTATTCAATTGAACAATTGGCACCTAGTTTCATGTTTTCGACAATACCTTCTTTTGTGGATATGTCAACACTAATTTTTTGAGATATGTTTCCCAATTTTCCCTCAGAGATTGTATCTTGAGTGAGTATCAAATATTTTGGAGTTTCAACGATATCGATGGGAAATATAGATGAAATATCTTTCTCAATTTCATCTAAATTGGGAAGAAAGGATGAACAGTGGTGGTTTTCATCCCATGGTGCCTCCTCGATACTAAGAATTTCCATAATGGATTCATCATATGAAAAAATCCATAGGATGTAATCGAAAGTGGAGGAGAGGGAATCTAACCAAGATGGTAGTGAATAGGAATTATATGCTATTATATGTTGGTCTTTAGGTGAATGAGAGACATATTGAATACCGTCATACTCTGCCTCTGGAGGACTAAGTGGCATAGAGTCGCCTAGTAAATCGAATTCTAAGGGACTAGGTATGATCCATGGATCAGATGATTCGAGGGTCTAATTTACCATAGTCGAAATCATATTAACCATTGTGATATGTTACATGGTTGGAGGAAGAGGTGTTGGTAAAGTGACCATGAGCGAAGAATGTTTTAGTATACCTACCCCTAAACTTTCATAAGTAATCTTTGAATACCCCAAGAATGGAATATTGTTGGTTGTTTGAGTGAAAGCATCAGAGTTGCAGTAATCTAACTAATCAATGGTCACTATTTTTGCTTGATGAGGAAATTGGCACATCGAAAGACTGATGAAGCGACACCAATCATATCATAGAACTAAATTCTTCCTAACAACAAGTTATAATTGAGGGGAGTGTCGACTACTTCTACATCGAAGGAAATAGTTCCCCCCCCTAGTTGAATGGATATAGATTTTAACAATCCATGAGTTTGGAAACCTCTTCCATCAAATGATTTTAACATGGTGGGAGATTGATTAATACTAGGTGATTTAAGGCCTTTCCATTAAGATAAGGACATGACACATGTTGATTCTCCCTCATCTAAGACCATGCGATGAATATGTTGATTATGGACAACGACATAAATTTGGAAAACAAGTTGGTGAGAGAGTTGTGATTTAAAATTATCTAGATTGAATGTGATATTATTTGATGAATCAGAATCTATGGCTTCGATGGATCCCAAGAGAGTCCTACATTGTCTAGGGTAGTGTTGTAGAAGTTCAAGAGCCGACATGGCACAAGGTGCTTGGGCCAAATATTCAACAATGTTGTAGTTTTGGGTAGCACAAGAGTTAGGATTAAAATTTGACTTTCTGATTGTGCTCTTGGGTGGACGTAAGATAGAGAAAAAAATTGGTTTCTCAATTTGGAGAGGTCTAGATGGAGGGGTAACTTAAGTGGAAGGTGGATCAGTCACAATTCTATTAGTTACACTTTCCTTACCGGGCTTAACTCGTGGTGTGTCATATGTCATAGTGCAAGTGGTTAAATATACACCATTAAACATATAAATGTGTGCACTTGATGAAGCATCCTCGTTAGGAGAATGACCTGGGTTGCCTCCTTACAGAGGTGCAAGATTTTTTCCAACCAGTGACTGTTGTTGTGGAAAAGGATGCATCAAGATAGTGGGTTGAGAATTTCCTTTGAATAATTTAGAAACTTCTTCCCGGTGGGCACAATCTCATGTGTAATGATCTTCAACATATATGAGACATGGAAATTTCGATTTGTGTTGTGTTTTATTTTTAGTAGAAGGTGGTTATGGTTGTGTTTTTGTATTTTCATTTTGATTATTATTTTTCTTGGGTTTATTCTTATTTTTCTTCCCCCCCCTGATTGTGGTGGTGAACATATTGGACTGCATTCACTTCAGATACTTTAGTAGGGGTGGAGTTTGACGAGAGTGGAGTCTATACTATAGTCGAGGCATTTATTGAATGATTGGTTGTGTCAGTCGATTATGAACCAGACTGGTTTTGATGGAACCGATAAAACCATCTGAATGAGCGATGGAGGATGGTTTTGATGGATTGGTTGAAGTGCGGGGAGCGTTTGGGATAAATTCATACAAATTACCAGATTGGGAATAGAGCAGATCCAAATAATAGGCATGAGCGATGGCTTCCTCTTTTGTGACTACATCACCCATGGCTACATCGTGAGCAATATGAGGTAATAGATATTTTTTGAACCATTCAACCAACAACTAGTCAGGAATGGTTTCTTTGAACAACCATCATCGTCATCTCCATTCATGAATATGATCAGAAATATGTACGGAGTTGGTCTAACGAAGGGAGGTTAAGAGTTCCATTCCAATTTCGTATCTGATGGGTAATTAGAAATGGGTGAGGAAAGCCATGGAAATTGTATTGAAATCTTGAAAATTTATTTGTTATAACTCAATGTACCATTTAGCCGCTGAACTCATAAGTGTACGATGGAAAATATGAAAATAGATAGAGTCATCGATTAATGAGTTTGATGAAAACCACAAATGAAACATCATGATGTGGTTATAAGGGTATTCCTTAGGTTTACCGTCAAATTTTGGAATATCAGAAGGTAATTTGGTTAGAATGACTTAAAAAAAAGGGGAGTGTAATATGGGATCGTTTGTTAATATCGACATATACGATAGATCTAAATTAGCTAAGAAAGGTAACTTTCTATTGCCTTGAGGATGATACTAGTGTGGCATAGGAACACTAGTAGGACTGTAAAATGGTTGTGGTGGATAGTTCTATCCAGCAGGTCCTTCAATATGTTGTTGTTGTGTATTTTGAAAAACAAAAGTGGGATTCATTTTTGAGGAATTTGCATAAAATGGGAAGGAAAACCCATTTGGCCCTAGGGAGGATAACCAGTGTAACCTATGGGAGGATATCTAGCTTGACCTTGAGGCGGGTAACCAGGTTTCTCCTATGGAGGGTAACCAGGTTTACCCTTAGGAGGGTAAGTGGCTTTCCCCTGGGGAGGAAAGGATGATTGGCCTTGAGGACCTCAAGTGGGATTCGGGACACCTGGGAAGGGTTGTCCAAAATATAGTCTAGAAATATTGGTATTTAGGGTTACTACTTGCGAGTTGGGATTGGAATATCCTCCCTGATATGGTTGATTAAAAGGTCCTTCCTGGGGTGGTCCTTAGGAGTGTTTCGGGTTCTTGAAAAAATAATTTTTAAATTTTCCTCCTATCATAGGTTGGGTAACAACTAGGATTTGTTCAGTGAATGGGAGTTTCCACCCAATCGATATTTGTCTACTGAAGGAATGTTTCCCCCCATTCAGGATCTGTCCACTGAATGAGGGTTTCCCCTTGGTCGATATTTGGCCACTGACAGAGGATTTCCCCCCAATAGAAACTTGTCCTATAGTCAAGTTTTGTTGTATGACATGGGTTTTCATTATTTTATGTGAAGGTATCCCAACAGGATTTTTTGGTGTGTATGAGGTTGTTCCTTGAGCAAGGATGGTAGGTTTAACTATCATGGTACTTTGAAAATGACTAGGTACTACAAACCTGTTTCACTTGCTAGTTGTCCTAAGGTGGTAGCAGTATTGATTTTTTGTCCGATAGGATGGTCAATGGACTGAATCAATGGTCTTGAACCCACACCAATGGTGACATATGTATGTGGAGGGTTAAAGAGTGGTCGAATAAAATTAAAATTTTCATAAGATCATGAGCCAATGGAGTTATCTATATAGGAAAAACATGATTTTGTTGTGGATATACCATTTTAGTAGAGCAGAAAAGGGTAGTATATTATTCATTGAATTTGGGTTCTTTAGGTTCCATATTACGTTCTTCGTATGGCCTTTATGGTAGCCTAGGATAATATTTAACGACAATATTTCTCGAGGAGTCTACTTAGAGAAGGAGTGGATCATGAGGGTTTTTCAAACTTGGGTTTGTAGGAGGGGTAGGACCTTCCTGGACTACTACTAAATCTCCCTCAGGATTTTCGATCAAAGGAGTAGAAACACTCACTGTTTTTGAAGAGTTTTCGACCTCTTCATGGTAAGTGTCTTCAAGTGAGTTAGGAGGTATGGTTTCATAGCCTTCTGGTGGAAACCCTTGCATCCTACATGATCTATGAATACCTTTATCATCCACAATACCAATTTTAAGGATGACTAAAGTAAACAAACAACATTCTTTAAAAAATCTAGAAAACCAACAAGAAAAATAGTCACACTTCTCTCAATGAATGCACTAGTTGGTGATGAAATCCAACATTGCGTGAATTCACTACTTGGTGATGAACACACTTGGTGATAAAGGGTCTAGGATTGAGCAGGTGGATCAGTTACGTTGGTGGCCTTCTTAACAAACTTACGCCTTCATTCAAGTTCTTGCACGGTTTTACCCATGGGTTACCCTCCAAGGAGCCCGAGTGAGTTTGAACAACGTTTGATCCAAGTAAAATTAAGATTTCCCTTCATTGTCACCTCGTGTAAGGACCCTGAATATTATGGCCACTAAGGATACCAACTTGGAGTCATCCTTTGGGTGGGTACAATTGAGAGTCGGGTATGAACTTATGGGTAGGATATCAAGTCCAAAATTCTTCAAGAGAACTAAGGATAAATGGACCGTTAAAATCCAATGGACCTCGAACAAATTCAAAATTCACAGAGCTCTGATACCAAATGAAAATAGTTGATTCTCAAGAAGAACCCCAATATACAATCATTCCACTACGATTGGTTAAGCCTCAAAGAGATAATCTCCATTTCTCTCTCGCACTTGACCTTGTTTTTAACCCATGTGTGAGAGGGGGATCCCAACTATGTTTATACAAAGGTTAGATTTTCTCTCCCTATCACAAGATTCTGAGTTTGTCTTGAATGCTTTGGAGAGTTAGTCTCGCAGTCTATTCCAAATATCTAGTCCTAGTCTATTGTTGGTGTAAAGATCTAAAAAATAAAAGTTTCTATTTCAATTTTAATTAGTGCTTATTTTGGTGGTTGTTTGTTATGCAAGGGTGAATGATAGTGAAACTGATGATGTTTGAGACTTGACTCCACAAGAAGGTAAAAATAATGATATGAAAATCTTATTTTGAATGAAATTGTAGTTATAGGAAGGAGAAGAGTTTATTTTATTTATGTCACTAACAAACACTCAAAAATGGAAAATTTTACACTATTTGGTTCCCAAATAGGAATTCACACAGTTGCCAAATTATCACAAAAACTTCTTAATATCCAAAACCAATGCATCTAAATACTTCTCTGTTTGATTGTGAATGAAAACTATGATGTTCGTCTAATGCTTCATTCTTTCACTAATAATGAAAAAAATTAACTATGGTGATCGAAAATAGTATGAAGCAAAAGATCAAACAAACAAACATAATCTCAACAATAAACAAGAGACCAAAAGAAGAACAAATATCAAATTGTTCAATCAAATATTAAAAAACACTAAGAAATAAAAAATTCATACTTAATAGTCTTCAAGAATCGAGTAAGAGATAAAAGAAAAATAAATCAATAAGCCTGTGATCAATAATATTTCTTGTCAATTCCTCTAAGAAATCAGATATTTGAGAAGAGTGGAAAAATTAAAACAAATATGAGAGAAAAAGGGTCGATTTTTCAATCAATAAAGAAAACACAAACTCAATAAAGACTAAAAATAAGGAACGAAAACAAGTTTCTAATCAAACAAGAGCCAAGATCAGACAAAAGAAGTTTTGAGTTAGAGAAGGAGATCCAAAGACTAGACCCAACAAGAAAGAAACCCTGAAAATTTTCAAAATGAGGAGATCAAAACTCTGGTAACCAAGACACCAGAGTGCTACAATGCTCCCTAGAAGTATTTGGGGGAGCGTTGATAAGAAACAATACTCTGGATTGAACTATAGGGGAGTGCTAGTTCTAAGGAAGGTTCAAAAAAATCTCAAAAATATCAGTAACTCAGGAAATTTCAGTAAGAGGATATGTGAGACAACTAGAAAAGACAAAGGAGATGAAAACTTCATATCAAATGAACAAGTAGGATCTAAGGGTAGGTAAAAGTCTCAGATGAGCCAAGTGATGAAAAAATGAAATTTCCTCCCTATTGGAGTCTCCAATTTATGTTACTAAAATATTCCCCTGTAGAAAAGTGAACTTTTGCTTGGATTACAGACCCCTCTACCAAGACATAACATTGCATTTGGACACTACCATTCATATAGATTCATTTTATCCATCGAAAAAGAGAGAAGTATGATGTACCTCATTTGCAACATTTGTCCAAGATTCTCCAATCCGCGAGCTCCAAACAATACCTGCAATGGAAAACAAGAAACAAACGATTATATACTACTCTAATGGATTAGAGAAAATCAATCGATCTATGAATGATCCAGGTGAATCCAAAACCGCTTGAAAATACTCAAATGCAGAAAAGGAGGATCTAGGAATGACCCAGAAGTCTCAGAAGGGTCCCTAGGCTCAGAAAATGATTAAAAATCAAAGTTCTCAGAATTGGATGAAACCAATTCCATTGCATCCAGCTCGTTCTCCCAATTCCGGCCATATATTTACTTTTTCAAACAGAGCTCGTATGAAGAAGTTATGACACTTTGAAGTTTTTCAAAAAAAAAAAAGTCAAACAGTCAAGAGGTCGTATTGATGACATCAGTAGTACGGATGTTGATGCCATCATGACATGTGGCAACCTGAGGAAATGACACATGGCATGCCGTACAGATGATGACATTAGCAAGGTGATGTGTCGTCAGCCAATGAGAGGCTGGCTTGTGGCCCAATCAAGAGGCGCCATGTGTCACCTTCTAGAAGCCCAACAGTTTGGCGGATTCAACCAAATCTGGCAGATTTCTTCCAAATCTGGCGGTTACTGCCAAATCTGGAGGAGGTTTGCTAAGTTTGGCGAACTATTTAGTGGCTCTACTTATTTATACGGGCACATAAAACGAGGTAGGATGAATTTGGTAGAGCCTGCATTGGAATCCGTGCCAGGAGGTGTCCCAGATGACCTGCTTAGAAATAGATCGACTTTATACTCAAACATTGTAGAATTTCGAGAGGATTCTGAATATGTTCTCTGTTTCTTCATCAAAGTAGATGAATATAAAAGTGCCTCAAGAGGAGGAGTTCGCACGCTTTTCAAGACTGTACGGATCTGACAGGTAGAGACTGCATTGGAATCCATTCCAGGAGGTGTTCCAGGTGAATTGATAAAAAATAGATCAACTTTATACTCAAAAGTTCCATAATTTCGAGAGGATTTCGAATATGCTATCTGTTTCGTCATTAGAGTAGTCGAATAGAAAAGTGTCTCGAGAGCCCATTTGAGTGAGACAAACATACTCGAGTTTACAGTCAAAAGTTGCAGAATGACGTTTTCCAGCCACCTATGATGTTTGTTTCTGCCTAGAATTGCAGATCTGAAAGTTGTTTTTTGGGATCTCTTTTTTTTTTTTTTATTTAAAAAAGGGTAGTTCCTTCTATATTATAATATCTCAAAACTTTGACAAAATAAACAGAGTCATGGCACCGTCGCCAAAAAATGTTGCCGGTAACCGGAAACCAGCATAGGTGGGAGGTAACTATCAGTTATACAGTAATACAACCATAATAAAAGAGACATATGTCCTGCCTGAGGAAACCAGGACAGATGACTAGAGTCTAGATAAACTTAAAGCATTTACACAGTAAAACTAAAAACCTATAAAACATAAGAACCTATGCACCCGGTGACGTGTCACGCCCTCCAGCTTGCCAGGTCCTCGCCGGAATGGAAAAAGTCTGAGTGCACAGGGGGCACTTTCGCTGAGCTGGAGCCCCGGAGAACGCATCTAGTAACAAATCCATACGCTGACCCATGAGGAGGGCCCTGTGTTCCAAGTCCGCCATGTGGCTACGGAGCTCAAACACCAAAGCCAGGTGTTCTTTGCTGAGGAGAGGACCATGCGTACTGCCACCCGAGACACTAGGTGGAGCAGTCTCCTGTTCCACAGCTTCGCCAATGCCGACCGCTTGCTTCCTCTGCACCCCGACCGTCTCTGCATTCACCACCTTCTCAGCGCCAGTAGCAAACAGGTCCTCCAGCCATGGGATTTCCTCAATTACGCAGCCAGGAAGGTCATCAACCATTGTCGTGATACGCTTGGTGCTCTGTTCGTTGGGCGTCTCCATGGCCCTTTTTATCTCGTCGCTCGGCAAGTTCCCAAGCGACAGGTCCTCCTCCACAACACAGGATGGAAACAAAATCATGGTATCGGCCTCCTTCGCAACCCTGCTGCAGCCAGCACCCTGCTCGATGATGGAGTCGAGCACCGTCCTCCCCTCAGCCCGGGCCCTCTTCCTGAGAATGGACGACGCCAAGGCTAGAGCATGCTCGAGCTCCTCCTCCCGCCGCCTTTTCTCTTTATGTGCGGCCCAAGCTGAGCCTCGTCGAGGCTTTCCATGATGCCTGACCATTGCACTCAAACTAATGCCAATCAAACGCAGAACATAATTGAAATGGAACCAGTTCAGGAGCGGCTTCACCAGAAGCATGTCTTCTCCGCTTGGGCTCAAAAGAAAGAAGGCATGAGCCTTTCTAGACACATAGAAAATCCCCCAGCCCTGGAGAATCCTCTCGGAGTGCAGTGAGAAGGTGAGAAATGACCATAAAAAAGCTGCACCAGGAGCCTTTCTACGCTGCTCGGGCTCCCGAGGAATACCATAACCGAAATGCCAAAGCCTCCGTCCATCCATATTCACAATGAAATCGTATGCGCAGGGGGGGTTAATGTCCACGCGAGGGAGGCGTACCTCCATCCCATATCCACTGCTATGGCCGTCCACCATTATTAATGCGAATGTGTGGGTGGCGGCCATCAGCCATTAAACCAGGGCTGGGTGCGCGTCCAGCTGTCACCTCCATCAAGCAGCGTGTCACCCCATCCGGGGCTGGGAAGTCTCTGCTAGCGAGGTCTTTGCATTGCCTAGACAGAACTGTCTCTTCGGAGATGCTGGCTTGCCAATAGATGGGATTCTCCTTTGAATCAATTCCTATGTTTTCCAGATGATCAGCGACCTTGTTGGCTTCTCTTTTCACATGAGAGGGGATGAGAGTCAATTTTGGGTGGACGAAATCACCAAAATCCTCCAGAAGACCTGATAGTCTCCAGCTGGGGGAAATCCTCCCTGGTGATTGGCCGTGAAGAATTTTCAATATGAGTTGAAATATTACTCGGGAGTCTCCCTAAATTATCAGCCTGTGTAAATGGTGTTGAACCGCAACATGAAGGCCTCTTAAAAGACTTGTGATCTCTGCCACGTTGTTCTTGTTTTCACCCAAGAATCCAACAGTCATATGGGTGATCTCACCCCTATTGTTTCTGAGAACGGCTCCAAAGCCAGTAGGTCCCGGGTTTCCCTTGGAGGCCCCATCGAAGTTGAGCTTAAGGAAGCCGGATGGGGGTGGGGACCAAACCGTGGGACTGCTATCTCTCCCACTATTGGTCTTCCCCTGTGTCTTAATGCGCAAATGCAGATTCCATCCTTCCAAAATGAGCTTCTCCTCAGGCTTACACTGAATGTCCTCGTGTAGCCATGAATTACTAAGAATGGTTTCACGGATGAAGAATTTTATTTTTTCCCAAGTGCTGGTAGAAGGTGAGGGTTTGGAGTTGAAAATTATTTGATTTCTTTCCTTCCAGATTTCCCAGAGGGAGAAGCCCGGGAGCAGTTTCCAAATGCGCTAAAGAATTGGGTTGTGAAAGGTGAATGTTTTCCAATTGGCCAGATTTTCCCGAATGCTGCCCCTATTTCGCTGGGAACGACGCATTGCCTGAGCTCCCCAATCCCAGATCTGTTGAATGTAAAGACAATTGTTAAGAAGGTGTTCCATGGTTTCCTCACTTTGCTGGCAAAGGGGGCATCGAGAAGGGCCAGTGAAGCCCTTTTTAATAAGTTTTTCCCAGGTGAGGATGCGGTTTTGAGCTGTTAGCCAGAGAAAGAGTGAAATTTTTGGCTAGAGAAAAGGTTGCCAGACTTTGCTCCAGATTACGTCAGGGGCAAGGTTTGGAGGGTTCGTTTGAAGGTGGTAAGCTTCTTTGACAGAGAATACTCATGAAGTGGAGTGGCCCCATCTAAGAATGTCCATGCTAGCCTTAAAAGGAATCTTCCTAAGTTGCAATCATTCCTGCCACGGTTGAAGGTCGAAGTCCTCCGCGATCTGTAGATCAGTTTTGCTTGTCTTCCATTGTCTCCATTGCTGTCCTCCTTGCATGGGGAGCCAGAGATCCTTAACCTTTTGGAGGTCGTATTGCTGCAGCTTGAGATTAAGAGGGTGAAGGCTTTCCATTTCATCCAAGGGAGGTAGTTGTTGCCACGAGTCCTGCCAAAATAAGGCATTCTCACCATTCCTTATTTCCCAGAAGGCATGTTGTTGTATGAGGTTACGATTCCTCCATGCGGTGTTCCAGATGTTGGATGCTTGCTTCTGTTCGTTGAATCTTATTAGCTGATTATGGTGCGCTGTTGGTGCATATTTCTGCTTCCAAAGCTGAGCCCAGATCTCATGTGGGTGTTGTACCCATCTCCACCACATCTTGGCTCCCATGACCGAGTTCATTTTCCCCGGGTCCCGAATCCCCAGTCCTCCAAATTTTTTGGGTTTGCACACCTTGTCCCAGCCCACAAGGGCCCATTTTGAGTTGCCCTGGTGTCCCTTCCAAAGAAAGTTACGCTGAAGACTCCTGAAGGCTTTGATGACCGAAATGGGCGCAGCCAAAGCAGTAAATAGGTACGTAGGTAAGGCTTGCAGGACTGATTTAAGAAGAACTAATATAGCTGCAATGTTCAGAGGTCGGAAGGTCCAGCTATTCAACCTGTTAGCAATGGATAGTAGCAGGCTGTCCCATGAGATAGATCTCGCCGATTCTCCAGTTAAGGGTATGCCTAAGTAAGTGGAGGGGAGGGAGCATATTTCTATGCCTAAAAGTCTTGAGAGATGAGCTTGAACCGAGACTGGCGTGTTGAAGAAATAAAGTTTGGACTTATCCAGGTTGAGCAGTATACCTGAAGCATTCGTGAAGTCAGATAAAATTGAGTTGATCTTGGTTGCCTCTCTGACCATGGGAGTGTTCATGAGAAGGGTGTCATCAACAAACTGGATGTGTGAGGGCGCCGGGTTCAGGTTGTGGAGTGGCAGTCCCTCTAGCGTCCCTTCGAGAACCGCTGCTTTCAAATAACGCCCTAGACCTTCTGCCATGATTACGAAGAGGAAAGGGGAGAGAGGGTCACCTTGCCTGATTCCCCTGGTAGAGCGGAAAGGTCGGGAGGGTGTGCCGTTGACAAGAATTGAGAAAAAGGAGGAAGAAGTGAGCTTGAGAATCCAGTCCACCCATTCAATCGAGAAGCCGAAAGAGTCCAGGACCGACTGCAAGTATTGCCAACTTAACCTGTCAAATGCTTTTGAGAGGTCAAGTTTGATGAGCATACCTGCTTTTTTACTCGTCTTTAAGGAGTGGATCACCTCATTGGCTAGTATGAAACTGTCCATGATTTGTCTCCCTTCCACATATCCATATTGCTCCCTCGAAATGATAAGCGGTAGAAGTGGTTTGAGGCGGTTGGCAATGGTTTTCGTGATTATCTTGTAAATGACATTGCACAAGGAGATTGGACGAAACTGCTTTGGGTCCATGGCCCTTTCCTCCTTGGGGATGAGAGTGATGAAGGTTGTGTTTAAGGTGAATAGAACTTGCCCAGAAGTTCTGGACTCTTCCACTACCAGCCAGACATCTTCCTTGATCATGTCCCAACAGTGGTGGAAGAAGTCCGTGGTAAATCCATCAGGTCCCGGTGCCTTCCCTGGGGGCATATTCTTTACGGCTGAGTCCACTTCAGCCTGAGTGATAGGCCTCATCAAAGCACTATTTTGCTCCAGGTTGATCAGCCGTGGTATATGCCGGGTGACTTTTTGGATTGCCTCCTCCCTGTTTGTGTTGGTCTCTGTTAGGAGATTTTGATAGAAGGAGTTAAGCGCCTCCGCTATTTGGTCATGCTCTCTGATTGGGACACCTTGTTCATCCTCCAACTGGGAGATGCGATTGATATATTGTCGGTGCGTCATCGCCCTGTGGAAGAATTTTGTGTTGCGTTCCCCCTCCTTAAGCCATTGGACCCTGGATTTTTGCCTCCACAAGATCTCTTCTTGTTCTCTGCAGGTCTCTAGGTCCATTATCAACTGTTCCTCTTCCTTCGCCTTGTTCTGCATTCGGGTCCCTATTATGAAGGTGTGTTGGAGTTCCTCAAGTTGTCCTTCGATTTCCTTCTTTCTAAGGAGAATGTCGCCAAATGTGGATTTGTTCCATTGTTTTAGGTACAGTTTGAAGTTCTTGAGGCGCTGCTGAAGTTTATACATCTGAGTGCCATGCTCGATTTCTGCTTAGGCCCACCAGGTGTGAGCTAATTGGTGGAAGTCTGGGTGAGATAGCCAAAACTTTTCAAAACGGAAAGGCTTGGGCCTAGGTGGGAAGCCCGGGTCCATGCAGAGGACTATGGGCCAGTGGTCCGACCCTGCCTTTGGGGCAATGTTTGCTTCGAAGGCCTGGTCTCTTTCAAGGAGAGCCTCCGTCACTATAAAATGATCTAGCCTACATGCCACGTGCTGATGCCCTATTCTTTTATTGGACCAGGTAAAGATTCCATTTCGGGTTTCCATGTCAACCATGTTTAGTTGTTCTATTAGGGTTTTGAACATACCGTTGTCCTGCTCCAACTTCTTTGAGCCTCCTATTTTTTCTTCTAGCGTTAGGATCATATTGAAGTCACCTCCAATTACCCAATGCGGTGTGTGTATTAGGGTTTGAACATGTTG
>ML776793.1:252446-287943 GCA_009831015.1 Picea engelmannii
GGGGGGGGGGGTGGAGGTATGCCTCCGAAAGCCTCTGTATCTGCCCAGAGTTGATCATTAGGTGCCCTGCCTCCTTGATGAGTTGCTGGGCTGGTTTGCATCCACACCTTTTGTTCTCCTTGGTAGTCTTCTTTTGCTCGATGGTTGGATGTAACGAGATGCCCAGCCTGGCTGTGGATCCCGTGGATGAGTCGGTGAACACCTTGTGCACTTTCCTGAGCTGTTCCACTGGAAGGTGCTGTAGGTCCTTTTGATTGAGTGCTTCTTCCAGTTTTTCTAGGTCAATTTCTGCCAGATCCCTTTCCTCCATGCTCATAATGGTGTCTTCTTCCCTGCCAGATTGAGTAGATTGAGTTATTTCCTTTGGCTGAGTTGGATGTGGAACTTCAGGGTCTTTGCCTTTTCTTTTCTTTGAAGCTTGGAGGGGGTTCTGTGAGTCCGTCTCTTTTGGAAGCTGGTTCAGAGCGTCAAAAGAATTCTTGGAGGGGACCTTTGGGGCCGAGCTCTGGCTCTGTTTTCTTGGGGGGTTCTTTCGCCTGCCTATGACGTTGGTGAAGCCATCCTTTTTCTTGACTTCCGTGGCTTTAGGGGCTGGAGCATTCAGGGGGCAGTCTCTGAACAGGTGACCGTGTTCATGGCACTTCCGACATCGAAAGGGTATATGCTCATAGTCTATTGTCTGGTTCTAGATCTCATCTTGATATTCTAGAGTGATGGAGCCAGGTAAGGCCTTAGATATGTCCATGTAGATGCAGATACGAGCATATGATGTATACCTTCTTATCTTTGTGGCCTTTGAAGCCTTGATGTATTGACCCACTGTATTCCCTATGCCCATGAGGATTTCTTCTAACCAAAATTCCTGAGGCAGGGAGTATAACCTAATCCAAATAGGGGCTCTTGTGAATTCTTCTTGTTCTGGATTGAATCTATCGGTCCAGAATCTTAAAAAAAGACCCGCTGAGTTGTAGAAATATGGGCCATTGTCAAATATTTTGTCTTTGTCTTCTAGATTATATAGTATGATTGTGAAGAAACCTTTGGAGCTGAGCTAAACCTCATAATCTCCTTTAGGGTTCCACCAATCTTTAATCCAGCGAGTGAGATCTCTCTCAGTCGGCCAGAGGCCCAAAAATTTTCCTATCAGTGCGTGTTCCATCATAAACTAGGTGTGTTCCCCCACCCTAGTTGATTTTATTTGGTACAGAGGTGGTTTATCCAGTTGAGGGATACACTTACCTAGTAGCCATTTTTTGGAAGTCTGCGAGTGAGATGAACTGGGATCAAGCTCCATCTCTTTGCTGTGAGTTTGTTCCTGGGTAAAGAGTTGTTCCCTCAAATGCATCGGTGGTTCAAAAGCCATCCTTTTAGCGCGGGACCCGGCCTTGTCGTTGGCGGCTATGTCGTTGTACGAGGGGGGTTTCCCCCCCTCCCCCGAGCTCATTGTAAGGCTGCCTGGGCCGTGCTGAGTTCAGGTCTGCAGGTCGAAGTATTGGGCGGTCAGTGCTCTGGCGTCAGAGCTCGCATCCAACAATCACGGGTTTGAAATTTTAGTACTCTAGGGTTTGTCGCCTAGTTGCAGAGCCAATCCCCCAATAATATTAATCGTTTTTTGGGAGCTCTTATGTAAGCCTTTCTTTGTAATTTTTTTAGCATTTGTGATTAATTAAAGAGAGGTCTCATTGTTGGAGTGGACCTGGAAACGTAGCCAGGAAGTATCGTGAACTCCGTTACCAATTCTTGTTCATAGATGGTTTTCTTACATGTTTATGTGCTCATGTGCTTGATGGATGTTCTTTAATTTTGCATTACAAAGATGGTTAACAGTTAAAAATTCACATGCAAATAATGGTTAAAAGATCTTGAATTTTAGATCAAGTTAAATTTCAAATCAAGTTAGTATCAGAGCGAGGTTAACCATTGCTTTGTGAGTTGATGTTAACAAGATCCAAGCTTCAACGTGGTGAAGGAGATCTTGAAGAGTTCAATCCGGAGATTGGATCAAGAAGAGGAAGGATGTCTTCACCAAAAGGAGAAGAAGCAATTTCTTCTATCCCTTCTAAAGGGGAATTTCTGAAAGATTTCACGAGAATGCAAACGATGGTAGCAAAGCTCTATCAAGATCGAAAGAAAGGTGAACAAGGTGGACCATCTCATACAGAAGATAAAAAAAAAAGAGGTGGTGAGAAACCCCCTAAAACCCCACCAACTTCTCCATCTCTTCTTGATGGTTCTATTCCTTCTCCATTTGAAAAGCAAAAAACAAAAGTTGATCTCAATATGCCTCATTTAAAGCTTGATATTAAGTTTGAATTACCTATGGATAATGGAGAACTTAACACTGAAAAATTGGACAATTGGATCTGTCAAATTGAAGTTTATTGTAGGATTCAAAAGTTTACTGAAGTTGTTGTTAAAATTCAGTTGGCTTCTCTCCGACTTGGAGGGACTGCTCTCATTTGGTGGGAGAGCAGATCTCAAGAGGATCTTGCCACAAAAGGAAAAATCATTTCCTCTTGGTATGAGCTCATTTTAGCACTTAAAAAACAATTTTATCCATTAGGGTATATGCAACAAGCTATGATGGATTGACAGAATTTGAAACAAAGTAAGGGACAAAGTGTGCAAGAATACACACAAGAATTTTGAAAAAGTGCATTGGTACTTGGTATACCTCTCTACACTCAGGAAACTCTTCTCAAATATATAGGAGGATTTCATAGGTATGTGTTCAAGCAACTCACATTGAGTCAAAAGGGAAGAGTGTTCATGATGTTTCTTTAGCTGAATTCATCCAGGCAAAATAAGGCAAGGAAAAGTGGAAAGTTAAACATGTAGCTACAATGAAGAAGGGTGATGATAGACCTACATGCTCGCATTGTCAAAAGAAAGGGCATGAAGAGGGAAAGTGTTGGAATCTACATCCTGAAATGAAACCGAAGTAGTTTAAGGATCATGAGGGGAAGCAAACAACCATGATTATCATTGAGGACCTTGGACCAAGTTCCAAGGAAGAAACAAAGATAACAATCGTAGTTGTGAAAGGTAAATCTATTGTTGATAATGATGATAAAATTGGTTCATCATGTGCTTCTACTTCTAAAAATGATGACAATTCTAAGGATAGAAAGAGGAATGCATTGTTTCATATAAGAGTGATTACAAAACAAACAAAGGTTGACACACTCATAGATAGTGGATCTCAAGTTAATCTTATTTCAGAAGAAGTAGTTAAGCAATTGGGATTAACAACAAAACCACATAAGAAACCTTATCCATTAGGTTGGGTATGCAAAGATAAAAGATTACAAGTAACACAACAATGTGATCTAAAGTTTGCAATTACATCCAAGTTTGTAGATGAGGTTGAATTTGATGTGGTCCGACTAGATATCTGTGGAATTGTGTTCGGTAGTCCGTACTTGTATGATCGAAAAACGATCTTCTATCGAAAACATAATCAGTATCACTTGTTTAAAGAAGGAATTGAGTACATAGTGCATTCACATTCATTCAAAAATGACAAATCATTGGGCAGTACACAACAATTAAAAAGGGTTGTTAATGCAAGTCGAAATTTGGCACTTATGTGTATACAATGTAAGGAAGAAAAGAATCCTAAGAATGAAAAGGAAGTGTCATTTCACTACAATACACATGTTTTGGTTGATAGTGTTTCTATGGTTAAAAGTCAGCATGGTTCAGGTACAATCTCTTTCACATGTTCAATGCTTATATTCAGCTTATTACTTATCAACAATATGTGGTTGGGTCCAACAATGTTGAATGAAGATGTGATTAAGAATGTGATTAATGTACTTAACAATGTCAGTGCAATGTTGATTGTTGTATTGTTGAGTCAGATGTACAGGTTCCAGGAGGAATGTATAGGTGATATAGGACAAGTGAGACAAACATGTCCTCACTAATTTTCTGAATGATTTCATGATTTTTGTGGTCCAAAAGATTTTCAGTGGGGAGGTGTGATCCAGGTGGATCCAAAACCGCTCGAAAATAGTCAAATGTAGAAAAGGAGGATCTAGGAATGACCCAGAAGTCTCATAAGGGTCCCTAGGCTCAGAAACTGCTCAAACATCAAAGTTATAAGAATTGGATGAAACCAACGACATTGCGTCCGGCTTGTTCTCCCAATTCCAACCATATATTTACTTTCTCAAACAGAGCTCGTATGAAGAATTTATGACACTCTGAAGTTTTTCGAAAACTACGAAAAAAAAGTCAAATAGTCAACAGGCTATACTGATGATGTCAGTAGTATGGATGCTGATGTCAGCATGACACATGGTAGCCTAAGGAAATGACATGTGGCATGCCATATGGATGATGACATCATATGTACGGATGATGACATTAGCAGGGTGATGTGTCGTCAGCCAATGAGAGGTTGACACATGGCTCAATCAGGGGGCACCACATGTCACCTTCTAAAAGCCCAACATTTTGGAGGATTCAACCAAATCTGGCAGATATCTGCCAAATCTGGCAGTTACCGCCAAATCTGGAGGAGGTTCGCTAAGTTTGGAGAACTGGTTAGCAGCTTTTCTTATTTATCTAGGCATGCAAAACGAGGCAGGATGGAGTTGGCAGAGGCTACATTGAAATCTGTGCCAGGAGGTGTCCCAGGTGACCAACTCAGAAATAGATCGACTTTATACTCAAAAGTTGCATAATTTTGAGAGGATTCTGAATATGGTCTATGTTTATTCATCAGAGTAGCCGAACAGAAAAGTTCCTCCAAAGGAGGAGTTCGCACGCTTTTCAAGACTGTATGGATCTGACAGGAAAAGATTGTATTGGAATCCGTCCCAAGAGGTGTTCCAGGAAACCTGCTCAGAAATAGATCGACTTTATACTCAAAAGTTGCAGAATTTCGAGAGGATTACGAATATGCTATCTGTTTCGTCATCATAGTAGCCTAATAGAAAAGTGTCTCTAGATCCCATTTGAGTGAGCCAAGCATACTCGAGTTTACAATAAAAAGTTGAAGAATGACGTTTTCCAGCCACCTATGATGTCTGTTTTTGCCCAAAATCCTAGGTCTGAAAGTTGGGTTTTGGGATCTCTTATGTAAGCCTTTCTTTGTAATTTTTTTAGCATTTGAGATTAATTAAAGAGCGGTCTCACTGTTGGAGTGGACCAAGAGACGTAGCCAGGAAGTCTGGTGAACTCCATTACCAATTCTTGTTCATAGATGGTTTTCTTACATGTTTATGGGCTCATGTGCTTGATGGATGTTCTTTAATTTTGCATTACAAAGATGGTTAACAGTTAAAAATTCACATGCAAATAATCATTAAGAGATCTTGAATTTTAGAGCAAGTTAAATTTCAGATCAATTAAGATTAAGACAAACATATACAAGAACATGTAAACACATAATTGAAGGAAATAGGCCAAGTATATTAATGATAAATTTAAAAGGAAACTTACAATCTTCAGATGATATTGCAACAGCCTCTCCAATTCATCGTCGTCCAACCCTTGCTCGAAATATCCACAATCAAAATAACAATGCTTTGCCGATTTATTCTTCTTTTCACCATGGGAATGCCTCCATTTATAGGCTTTGAGAGGCTCAACTACCTTGGGTATATTTGGAATTAGTTGAGGATATGGCTCCAATAGTTGTGATATCTTCCTTAGATGCAACCCTGGAGTTAGATTCAGAAATGCATCAATTGACAAGGAAGACTTAGCACATATCCAATAGATTAATATCCAATTATTTCAAGCAATTTCTGAGCATGCTATACTACTATTAGAGAAATGTATGCAACAAATTAGAGTATGTTAAAATTTTCAACAGAAGAAAGCTTATTAGTCAATTAACTTAAGTTAGGGTTCGTAGAGTTAGTAGGAAGTTTGAGAGAATTGAAATGAAGTGTTTGTTTATCACTTTCACCATAAGATATCTTAAATATTAGTTCCTTTGAGGGTTATGGAGTCTTTATAACAAAAATGAAATAACTTTTGGAGATGAATCTTAGCAAAGACTAAGAGGTAGGGATTAAAATCTAAGGTGCTATCACATTAGGGCCTTAGGGTTTAAACCTTGAGGAGAAGGATTTCTAGAGTGCAAGAACTTTTGGGCTCTAGCAACCTTTTCTCCCTTCTTAGGTACTTCAATTAGGTCACAATCAAGAATCTAGGGTCAAAATCCTAAAGTAATAGCACTTTAGGGATTTATGAATCTAAACCTAGCTAGTAATTCTTCACAAATTTTGGATAAGATTAACCTTGTGAGAGGAGGAAGCACTTATGATCCTCTCTTAGGGTTTTACCAAACAATATTTCTAGCATGAACACGTAGATTTCACCATAAAACATTAATATCGGGAAACAATATTGCAAAAAATTACTTAATTCACCAAGATACCAAGAGTGTAAACCCTAATTGCAGTAATACCATCCAAAAATAAGTAAAGAAGATCCATCACTTGAACAACCAAGATTACCACACTAGTGTAGAAGAGAGAGATAACCCAAGAGGGAGAAAATTTCAGACTTAGTCTCTCACAAAGGTGAGAAAAATGTGATGATAAAATGAAATAAGGTGATTTATTTATATTGAGGTACCTTGACCTATTTGTCCACATAAATTGTCAATGATAAAATATAAGACGATCAACCCATTTAATTTTCCCTTACATTAATATTTTTTTTTTTTTTGTACATGAAATAAAATCCTAGAAGGGTGACGTCATGCCCTAGAATGGTGACGTAGGCTCTCTGTATGAAACAAAAATCATGAGGATGGAGACATTGGGATTCCAAAGGCCATGTGTCATGCTCCCATGTTCCAAAGTGTCATGCTATTGGCCTCCTCATGTCAAGCGACCTTCAGAACCATCTCATCTATCAAACCGTAGCCGTTCAAGGTGATGTCAAGTGATAAGAAGTGATGTCCTAGGCCTCCAAATTCCAACGTCCAAGTGGAGAAGGGTGAAACCTCATCCTATAGTGATGTTGAGGATCCTCCAAAGGAAACATTCTCTATCCTCCAGGTTCAATACTCAACATCCATGGTCTTCCACATGTAGGGTCCAACATATATCCTATGGGAAAGGTCCTACAAAGAAAAACAAGTACACCCTCCAAGTGTCCACAATTCACATGAATCATGCCAATTAAGACACATTTAATATAAGAAACACCCAAACATGTGCATAAAATCCCCTCTTTTCAAATTAAACAAATGCTCAAAGACCTTATAAGTTTTTCCAAATTTAGGTGTGGGAGGGGTGTCATGGTTCCCTACTGGGTAAACCAATCCCCAAGTTAAGGAATGTTTCTGAAGAAGACCCTATCTATATCATGTGATGAGTATGAGGTGGATTTGGGGAATAATTTTCGGCATGGGGTTATTGACATATCAAGGGTTCGTATTGTCTCATTTATGGGTGCCCTTGTGGAGGGTGTGTTGCATAATTTGTTTGCAATGCAACATTTTTCCAATCCATTGCCTTTAATTTATTATGGTCCGAAAATTCAGTGCTATGTGAAATGGAAATTAAATAGCACTGTAATTCCACTTGAATTTAGGAACACATTTAGTTCCATATGCACTGGAAATTAAAAGACACCGTAAATGCATTCACCCAAAAAGCGAGACATTTATTAATTATGTGTTTTTTTCTTTTTAAAGGTCCTTAATTTTTTATGGAGAAGTGTTTCATTGATCTCATGAAGTTAGGGAAATAATATAGAAGGATAATTTATGGATTTTAACTTTTCCCAGCTACAACACCTCTAGGCCTTCAGTCCCATCCCATGAAATGAGGTACAAGCCCTTCTTGGGGTCAATGAGCACAACAACCCAAACCATGATGAGACAAAAGGGAAGAGGTGTGGAAAGTGGTAAGTATGAGTGGGACTGATACATTGACCCTTCAAGGAGACTCCCCAATAGTAACGATTTTCCCGAGGGTGACCCACTTACTAGGAAACCATGTCAACCACTAAGGTGAAATTGGGAAAATGTATAATTTCCAAGAAAACGTTTTTATAATTAAGAAAGGAATATTTGCAACACGTTCAAATGATTCAAATATTAAAGTGGCACTTACCATGAGAATGGACTTGTTACCTCATGAAGCAAGACCTGTTGTCTTCTAGGAGCCAAGCTAATGTAGTGGATGCTTCTCTGCTACCAATGATGATGATGGTGAACTGTGGTGGAGGAGTGGGGCTATGTTGGATTTGCTATCCATTTGTCTCTTAGCACTCCATGTATTCTACCTGTGGGCCTCCAGACATCATCTTCTTAGTTACCCCTAGGCTGGGGGTAGCATCTGGATCCTACATGGGGACATGTGCTCACCGTAGAGCACATGAAAACCTCATCATCTCCAGGTATGACCTGTGTCTGCACAACTCAAGAAAAATATTGTGATCAAAGGGGTGGTGTAACTCATATGGAAAAAATTACAACTATGAAAAAATAGAGTAAAACTTAAAAAGAAAAAAAATTCGGATATTTTTCTTCTAACATATCAATGCAAATCATATGAATGTAAGATAAAAATATGTAAGGATGCAAAAAAGACAATAATGTAAATCATAAATATGTATGCAAGTCCAAGAAAAATGAAAACTATACTAGCATGACATGCAAGATGCAACATATATGTAATGGAGGATGGAAATGTGTACCCTGACCTACCTACCCTAATATATGCTACCTCAATAAGTTAAGTCTCTTCCCGATGATGGGGTCTGAGAAGGTGTCCACTAACAGATAGTGGGCATCCACTTCCTTATATTGTGGATATATAGTAGGAATCATTGATAGACTTACTTTCAATTCTATTTCTTTGTGGGTGTTGAGTTGGCCCTTCTTTATATCTGACACCAAGACCAAATATCCTTGTTCATAATGCCCTTCTTTGAGATCAATTGATTCTTGTAGTACCCTGGTGTATTTCTTCGAGGGATGGATGTGGGATTCTATTGCAAGAATATCTTCTTGGCTTGGCCTAATCAACAACTCCTCATCACCTCTTTTCAATACTTTGACGAAGCCAACTTCTTTGTCTTTGTACTTGTCTAGTTGTTGTTGATAATCTTCCCTTCTAGGCCATATTATATCACCAATATCATTTTTTTGTGTGAAAATAATATCATCCTAGTATTTGGAAATGTTAGGGCCATAGTGAGGGTACTCACCCCCTTTTGGTTCTTTATATCATTCCATAACAAGGGGATAAGACTCTACCAAGCAAATATTCCTTATATTTGTTTCATGCAAATGTAACTTCTCCTTACTAGATTATGTGAAAACTTTGTTAGGACCAAGTTCACTACCCTCGTGTTTTTCGGGTGGACCCTGGTAGTCACTTCCCTTGGGCCATATTACCTCATCAATGCTATGTTCTTATGTAAAGGGAAGGGTGGCCTAATATTCGGAGAAAGAAGAATATATGAAGTTTCAATCACTTTGTATATCTTTGTAATCATGTCTTTCAATGCTTTATTTCATTTTTGTCTTATTATACAAAGTGATATGACCTTGAGCCCCACTGGGATGGTTATATAAGATAATTCTATCTGCAGTATTCCACCTAAATTGGTGGCCCATTTTCTAGATAATAACATTTCTTAAGTTTCAGGTACATCAATGACAACAATATCCATTATGATGGGAAAATTAGTATAGTCATCAATAC
Organism: Picea engelmannii; assembly: GCA_009831015.1. Classification (NCBI taxonomy): domain Eukaryota; kingdom Viridiplantae; phylum Streptophyta; class Pinopsida; order Pinales; family Pinaceae; genus Picea; species Picea engelmannii. The sequence goes on from ML776793.1 coordinate 262,133, forward strand.
AGACTTCAAGTCCTTCAATTAAACCACAGACCTCAATACCTCTTGACACAAATCCACAAATATTCAGATAAGGACTTGTGATCTCCAACCCTAATTTGTTCATGACCTTCAGAATCATTGTATTGACAGATGCCCTAGAGTCAAACATGCAAATGTGAAGGAATAAATCATTTATTTCAAAAGAGACAAAAAGTGGTGCTTATTCCTCCTTAGTTTTCTCAAAATGACTAGCTTGTAATGGTATGGGAGATTCTTCAAGCATCCCATGGTAATTCAAGAAACTTCTTGTCTTCTCAAAATAATGGATCTCCAACATCCCATGAATCTTCTTGAGACTTTGCAAGATATCAACAATATTAGTGCTTAGGTCTGTCTTATCATCCCTAGGTGTTGGAGGGGATTTTGGTTTAGGAGATCTAAGTTTATTTGGAAGAGGATGGGATGGATCCTTAGTGTACACTCGAGATTCTCTAATCCTCTCCCTTGACTCCTCATTCATTCTACGACTTGATTCTTTCCCTCCTGGAGTTTCTCTTGTGTGATATTGGGACACTCTTGGGGAAACATAATAAATATGGAGTCCAAGGTATTAGGAAAATTCACATGATCAAGTCCCCCATAAGTAGTTCTTGGGAATTCATGTTCTAAATGATAATATTTGCATGGTAAGCACTAGGGGCCTCTTCTTAACTTGAAAATTTTGAGGGATCCAAAGTGTTTGGAACCATTTTTCATTTGGAGCTCAAGGTATCCATGCTTGACTATCCCTTTGAGGATGCCCTTTAAAAGGAGGCTTTGGGGCTTGTAGTAGTGATCTTTCCAAATTAGTGATTTTATTCATCACCAAGGTTTGATTCCTGGGGAGGTCATTCATATTTTCTTCACGTTGAGCCCATGGAGTGCTAGTATCTTGAGTGGGATCAACATTATGTATTTTTTTTGGTTTAGTATCAGCCTTGGCTCTCGGGGCATAGAGAGGTTTTGCTTTGCATGATGAAATATTAGCCTCAATTTTGGCATCCATTCCTTGGGATTCTTGAATGGTTGTAACACCCTTATCCTTGAGTAAGTATTTAAAGTGCACCGATAAATATTTGAGATAGAGGAAGAGAAGGTAATCCTACCTACGGTGATGGCTACTAGGTATTTGTTGAAACAAATTTTCAAATTTGGCATTAAATTCTCTAACAATTACATTTTTTTGATTTCTTGATTTTGGTAAGCCGATTCAACAACATGCTAGTATCCTCTTTATTAATCCACTGATTAAGAAAGGTTTCCTTGAGTTGATCCATATCATTGATGCTCTTATTAGGGAGACTATCATACCATCTCCTAGAAACATCGACAAGAATGGCCAAGAAAATTTTCATTAATAGATATTCGACGTCATCACTCATAGGATTAAGTTGAAAGAAAGCCCAAAAATTACTCATATGTTTTTCAGCAGTGGTCACATCATTACCGAGAAAGTTTGGAAACCATTTTTCATAATTTGGAGGAATTTTTCAAGGGTATCCTAGGATAGTTGACATATCCAAGGGCTTGAAGAGTTTGTATGCCCGTTTCTTTTGCTCTATTCTATGCAAAGAAAGGTTTCCATCAAACAAGGACTTCACTACAGGTGAATTGTGGGGAACCCTTCTCTTGCAGGTATTAGGAGGTTTAGAATTCCTTCTTAGACTTTGTGGAGTTTCCAGATTATCAACCCTATATCATCAAAGGAAGGTGAGGACTCACCCTCAATGGATTCACCAAGCAAACTTTGAGAAATAAGGGATTTAGGGAAAGTATACCAAAAGCTATGTCATTGAGGAGAATTACTCAGTCCTCCCTGACAATGGCGCCAAAATGTTATCACATGATTTTTAGTTGTATAAATCCCCAATGAAAGTCTCCAAATATATGTAACTATAGGAAATAATATCACTGTCACATTAGTAAAGAAATCCCCTCATTTTAGTGATGGAGGAGGTCCACCATAGGGGAGGCTTCCCGGGTGACCTCAAGGGATCAAAGTAGCAATATTTTTAGCAAAGCCTACCAACCCCTCTCTTGATAACCTAAGTCAAGGTCTAGGTCAAGGGGAACTAAGAGGTATATAAGTGTTTGATTACCTACCTAGAGAAAGAACACACACACACACACACACACACACACACACACACACACACACTCACACACACACACACACACACACACACACAAAGATATATATATATATATATATATAATGATTTCCAAGTACAAATAATGTTGGAAATTGTGTTGTCATTGATGTAAAATGTAGAAAGTATTGAATGTCATTGATATCACAATTAGGGGGAGATTGACCATTTTTCAATGATGAAGGCATGAAGATTGCGATGTGAGGTCCAAGTATATAACCTTAACCATACAAGACTCTGAGGAAGAGGAAGCTTTGTGATACAAATAAAACCAGACAGCACGAGTCGAGAAGGTTCCCACACATTTATATGTCTATGTGTGTTGATTAAATTTCGACGAGATATCTAATAGGATGTTTAACGACTAGGTTGTAGAGGGTCAAAGGAATATTTGGATAGCACTGGTTAAATTATGGCGAAGGTTCTGTGAATAGAGAAAGTGTGTTTTGTTGATCGTTCAACAAGATAAGTGATCCAGACATGAAGATAATGAAGAAAAGGAAAAAATATAATAGCCCACATGCATAAGGTAAATAATCATCGATGAGTTTATAACAAAAGAGTGAAGGCTCTTAGTTTAGATGCAAATGGAAGAACCATGGAGCTGTGCGAAAGGCACTAGCATTTAGTTCCATAATATCCATTTGTATGGACGAATGAGATTAAATATTAGATCCATATCTAATCAGATCCATGGACAGAAGAAGTCCTAAATTCTAAATAAGATGTGATCGTGAAATGATTTTGGAGTTCCCGTTTTGGAGTATTTAGCTTAGGACATATTGAGACACTTCGACGAAAGAAGGTCCAAATCAACTTGGACCATTGATCTATCATAGAAATAGTGGATAAATCTAAATCATTGATTGGATGGAAATGACTCTAAATGATTGTGAGCCATCTTATATGCCATCTCATTGCCGCATAATCCAATACACATGTAAGGTTTCCACGTGGTGGACATGACAGATTGAAGTAAGAAATCCATGAGATTAGCCATGTATAATGCATTGCAGAGAACCACGTGTGAAAGTGCCAAGTCAACATGGTGTACAAAAAAGAGATGGAAGTTGTGATGACATCAGCATGAGGTTAGTTGCCAAGTCAATGCCACAAGTAGCAAAATGATTGATCCATGTGTCATGAAGTATAGAGTCATAGATCCCTTGAAAGGTTTGGTCGAAGAAGATCTTGACCATTGGTCATAGTCTGTTAAATAGATCAGACCATCCATCAGAGTGATATAGTTCACCTTTTTATTTACACTTCAAAGCAAGAGTATCAAAGAATATTCCTTTTCGATACCTTCAAATATTATCAATCGGCATTCAAAATATTTGGAAAGTTTCATGGCTCCAATAATAGGGATATAAAAGAATATTCCTTCTTCGATACCGTCAATCAACGTTCAAAATATTGGGGAAGTTGTATAGCTCCGATGAGAAGGGTATTGAAGAGTATTCCCTTCCTCAAGAAAAGTGTTATCTCGAGAAAAATAAGAAATATGGACCATTGGTCAGTGTGTGAAAAATATGGAATCTCAATTGTATATCAACATGGGTCCCACTTGACATTCTCATGTATAGTTTGAGTGACATAAAATAATCGCCATGCATGTTGAAGGAATGATGATATCAGAGCCATTGATTTTAGACTCCAAGGATACTTGGATCCATCATAGCACATGGAATCAGAGTGAACTACGTACTCCAACGACAAAGGATTATGAAAGCTAATGACAACCATTGATTTGAGTTGGGGAGATCTCCTTCATTCATCAGAGAGGGTTTGGTCAAAGTGGAGTTGATGAATGGGTTTCGAAAAAGAGGACTTTGAGAGCCAATGATAGTCGTTGATCTAATATCAAATGGCTATAGTGTGATGAATGTTCGGTACCCAGATGGTATCGAGAAATGGATCACAAATCGACAAACAAGATCAAGTGAAGAAATGATCGAATGGTTGTTGTGTGTCAAGATGGTGTTGAGTATTTAGGAACCCTAGTGATCCCGATATGAAATAATAAATCAACGATTATGATCAAATGAAGGACAGGTTAGACGTTGATTGAATGTTTGTTGTCCATCAATATGGTGTTGAGTGTTTAGGCACCCTGGTGGTCCCGATATGAAATAATAAATTGACGACTGTGATTAAGCGAAGGAAACGTCGGATGGTTGATGTACATTGAAGTGTTATAGAGTGTATTGGTACCCCAATGATCCTGATGAGCATCATTATAAATCAACGGACAAGATTGAATCCAGGATGAGATTTGACAGCTTTTGAGCATCAAAATTGTGCTATGTGGTTTGTGAGTAGATCACGTAAAATGAAAAGGTTTAGGGCCCGATTTTGAGGAAGAGGCAAAGGGACTCGAATCTAACCCCATGGATTTATTTTTGTAGACAAATACATAAGTACACGATTTGTATAAATAAAGTGCCTAAATTTGTTTTGGGTGTGTGGAAGAAATGAAGAAATAAGTGTAAGGAGAACAGAGGCTCTGCGGTACGCATGAAATCATGGAATAAATGAAGATGATCTTTGTTTTGATGAAACAGATGATGAAGCATGTTGGAGAGGTTTTCTGAGGAAAACTACAAATTACAAATTTTTCAGGGTGGCAGGGTGGAGTGCCATAAATGGAGTCACTTTTTTTGTAGTATGAAAGGAAGTGTTATAACACCATTCTACCAAGGGTAGCCATTTGAACCATTTTGTTTTTTTATCAGAGACAAACAAATGAAGGCAGCCTTCCAAACATTTGTTCACTATCTTGGTTTGTCCATCAGATTGAGGATAATAGGATGAGCTATGAGCCAATAGAGTACCCAAAAAAGAAAATAATTATGTCCAAAAATGTATAGTGAAGATGGGATCTCTATCACTTACAATAATCTTTGGGCTTCCATGTAGATTTTGAATTGTCTCCATGAATGTGGTGGCAAATGTTCTGGCTTTGAAGGGATAAGAGAGTGCACAAAAGTGTGCGTACTTGTTCAATCTATCAACAATCACCATGATGAAACTGTTTCCTTCAGTCTTCGGTAACCCTGTGATGAAATCCATGGAAACTTCCTCCCAACACTAACTTGGGATGGATAATGGTTGTAAAAGACCAGGGGTCTTAATTGTTTCCACCTTGTTTTGTTGGAAAACCAAACATTCTACCACAAATATTTGAACATTAGTTTTAAGGCCATCCCAAAAAAATTCCTTCTTTACCCTATGGTATGTTTTCAAAAATCCCGAGTTCCCTCCTACCAGAGAGGTGTGCAATTCCAATAGTACCTTTTGTTTGAGTTGCTAGTTCTTACATAAATATAAGTGATATTAAGACCATAGTGAATAAAGTTTCCATATAAATGTATCTAATGCATTGGAATCCTATTGCAACCTTTGAATGAGAGTCCACACGTTTTCGTCATTCTTCCATTCATCCATTTCTTCTATTATCCAATCAGGTTAGATGATTGAGATAACACAAAGAAAGGCCTCAACATATTCATCCTTTCTTGAGAGTGCATCTGCCACAACATTTTTCTTCCCTTTTTTTATAGACGATTTCAAAATCATAACCCAATATCTTGGTCACCCATTTTTGTTGTTCTTATGAAGATTGTCTTTGTTCCAAGAAGTATTTAATACTATCATGATCTGTTTTGACCTTGAAGTTCCTACCTATTAGATAAGGGCACCATTTATTCAATGCATGTAGTATTTCCATCATTTCCTTCTCATAAATGGGTTTGTGTAAGTACTTTCCCTTGAGTGGACAATTTTCAAAAGCTAGGGGCCTTGCTTCTTGCATTAGGACAACATCGATTCCATTTTTTGAGGCATCACATTCCAAAATAAAGGTTTTTGAGAAGTCTGGAGTCGTCAATATAGGATCTTTGCACATCACCTCTTTAAGTTGTTCAAAATATTTAGTTTCCTCTGGAGTCCATGAAAATTCATCCTTCTTAGTTAGTGTCATTAAAGGTGTTGCTATTCTTCCATAGTGTCGAACAAACTTGTGGTGGTAACCTGTCAAACCCAAAAATCCTATAAGATTATTCAATGTTTTGGGAATCAACCATTCCATCATTGCCTTAATATTGTTAGTTTCTACCTTGACACCTTCATGAGATATAATATGACCCAAATACTCTATCTCCTTCACCCCAAATAAACATTTGGATGGTTTGGCATATAGTTGTTTCTCCTTTAGTAGTTGTAGCACCTTGTCAACATGTCACACATGATCCTCCCAAGACTTTCTATAGATTAGTATATCATAAAAAAATAATAACACAAATTTTCAAAGGAAGGGCTTGAAAATGGAATTCATCAACCCTTGGAATGTGGAAGGTTCATTTGTAAAGCGAAAATGCATGACCAAAAATTCATAATGGCCTTCATGAGTTTGGAATGTTGTTTTTGGGATATCTTCTTCCTTCATTCTAATATTATGATATCCTGAACATAGATCAAAATTTATGAAATAGATTTCTCCATGTAGTTCATCTAACAATTCATTAATGACGGGAATGGGAAACTTATCTTTAATAGTGATCTTGTTGAGCTCTCTATAAACTGGACACATATGCCATGAGCCATCTTTCTTGAGTACCTTTACCTTTGGTGCAAAGTAAGAACTTTGGCTAGGTCTATTAATGTCAGTCTCTATTTAGTCAACCATACACTCAATTTCACTCTTCTGGGCATAAGGTTATCTGTACGACCTGATGTTAGGAGGAAAAATCCCAGGAATTAGGTGGATAGAATGGTCATGATTTCGAGTGGGTGGAAGACCTTTGGGAATATCTTCAAATACTTTGGAATGCTTATCAATGATCCCTTGGATATCTAGTGGAATATATAGCTTAGATGTTTGAACATATAGTGAGAATAGTTGTGCAATTACACCTTGATTCCCATTTTTCAATAATTTTGTCATGCCATTAGAGCTTATCACCTTACTGGGTTTCCTTGTGATACCTCTTAACTCAATTTATTTCCCTTCTAATGAAAATTTAATGAAAAGTTCTTGAAAATTAAAATCCATTGTTCCTAATGATTGTAACCATTGGATTCCTAGTATGACATCAACAACACCCATGGGTATAGAAATAACTGGATTATTCATTATATATTCCCCCATAGTAAGATTGATCTTATTACATTTTCCTAAGAAATTGTTAGTTCCTCCATCTGCAATCATTACTTGAAACTCTGGCGCTGGATATGCAAAGAAATTGAGAGCTTTGGCTAATTTATAGTGAATGAAATTATGAGTAATACCATAATCAATTAGGACTATTACGTTTTTCTTTTTGATATATCCTTCGATCTTGAGGGTTTGAGGAGTGCTAATTCTAGCCAATTCATTACACAATATCGTGGGAGTCAACTCTTTAGAATAAATCGCTTCTACATTTTCATCTTGAGATGGTTCTTGTTCTTGTTCTTGTTCTTCTTCCTCTTCACAATCCATGTATAATAATTTCTTCTCACCACACTTATGTCCCTTACTGCACTTGTTGTCACAATTAAAGCATAAACCTTTTTCTTTTCTTTCCTCCAATTGTTGAGGTGTCAACCTTGTAGGTTGAGGTGTTTTAGAAGAAGGAGAATTATTTTCTCGATAGATGTTAGGAGTGGTCCTTCTAGTAGCTACAGCCATATTTTTACTTTCAACATTTTATGCCACCCTAAATGTATTCTCCAATGATTTGGGTTCCCAAAGGTGAACCTCATGTTGAATTTTATCCCTTAAAGTTCCTATGAATACATCAATAAAGTGATCATCTGGAATATATGTTACCTTTATATTCAATCTTTGGAAGTTCTCAATGTGCTCTGTAACTGAACCCTTTTGCTTGATATTTATCAATTGGCTAAAGAAGGTATTGCTCCTTGTATCCTCATAGTTCGCTATCATTTCTTTTGTGAAAATTGTCCAAGTGACGAGTGATTTGCGAGAAAAAAGCCATCGATACCAGACAAATTGATTAGGTTCTAAATATAAAGAAGCAATTCATACCTTTTGTGTATATGGCACATCATGTAGATTAAAGAATTTCTCCATCTGAAGTATCCATGTGATTGGGTCCTTTCCATCAAACTTCCTCATATCGATCTTAGGAACGTGGTTGGTCTTCAAGCCAAAGTTGGAGTTTCTCCATTCTTGATTCATCTTCCTTGTCCTCATCATGAATTTCATGGGATATATTTTCACTTTCAGGTGTCCTCTCTATTAGGAAATTTTTCAATCTTTCCATGAACTCCCTTTTTAAACCATCCATCATCCCTTGTAGTTCATATTTTGTCACTGTCTTGTTTTGTAAATCAGTTATTTCCCTATGCATTTCTTCAACTTCATCAAGAGTCCAAGTAGGACTGTCTAGAGGCTTATTTGGTGTAGAAGTTCCCTTTTTCGGTGACATGTTGGCCCAATATCACTTTCAAACATTGATTTTGAGGTGGTTCTACTAAACAATCTTTCTTGTTTTGTATCTCCAAAATTTCAGTGCTTCTAGCTATGAAATTTATTTTTTGTAGCTCTCTACAATGCCACAGGTCTGATCAAAATTAGATGTGCCAATTGGAATTTATGGTAAATTCCCCACAAATTTCTTATTTTTTTCCTTTGCAAGAGATCTCACTTGTATAACATGCCTGTTATAACCCTGATTTTCCCCAGACATGCATACCTGGCATCAGGCCATATCACTTGCCATTTTTTCCAAGCCACCATTGAACAAATCTTCTAAAAATCCATCCTTTTGAAGGAATACGCACCTTGCACCACTGTTGCCCGTGTATATACACTGGCTAACCCATTACATCCTGCATATACTGACAAAATCACAAAAGATAGAAAGTTGCAGACGGAATACAAATTTTCTGGTAATTGCCTAAACTGTTTGACCACCCATAGATGGTCACTCAACCTGATAACTACCCTCTTCTAGCCTATAAAAGAAGAGGTAGGGGTCCCATTTGAAAGGAGAAAAATAATAGAAAAAAAACTCTGTTCTTTTTTGTATTCCCCTTGCCCCAATATTTTGCAACCATTTGTGAGGAGAAGCATATGTGGAAGCAGTTGGTGCACATTTGAAGAGGAGACCAGGACCAGATTCGAGGAGAAGTGGTCGATCTCACATTTGTAAGTTACTTTTGTGAGATTAATAAAAATAATTACTTTTCCCGTCCCGCTATATGAGGTGTTCAATATTCAGTTTTGATTATATTTTATTAGAACCTCTAACCCACTAGTTCATACATACGATGCATGTTTGGAGTTCTTTATTTGTCTGTTTGTGAATGCAGGTTGGATTTGGGAGGAGACTTGCATTCGAGGAGAAACTGAACGTAAAATGATCGAAACCAAACGCGGAGTTAAGGGTAGAGTTACTGGATCCTTTTTATCCTTGTGTTTTATGCATGAATGTGGGGTCTATGCCAGGATGATAGTAAAAAGTAGGAGACTTTAGACAGTTATTTCTGCATGCATTACAAAACCCTTAATGCTAGTCTGTAGGGGTTTTTCGCACCCACAATAGATTTGGAGACCGTACGGGGGAAGATATCTAGGGTTTTTAGGGATACTTTTTGGGTGTTTTAAATTGGTTTTATTACCTTTTTCTGAGTTTTTGCAAGAGTATGAGTTTGTAGGGATTCTGGTCTTCCATACCAGTACTCCCTTCTTTGATTGTTGGACTGCTTTTTTCTTTTTCGGGAAGTTATAGAGGTATACACAACCTATACAAGGCTTGCACAGGTATATACATGTCCTACCTTTAGACATCACGCGTACATACACTAGCTGCTGTAGTGTCAGTAGTGTGCATGAGTTCATAAAATCTCTTTGTTAGGAGAGGCAACCATCCTCTTCCCTGTTAGAAGTGATCCTTCTTAGGGTTTTTCTTGATCAAATCCTAATCTCTATTATTGCAGTCTGTAATTTAGGTATAACCTCAGATTATCTTTTCTTTATCAAATTTTCCTTGCATTTTCTTTATAAAAGTAAGTTCCTGTGTCTTTAAGGGATTCTGGTTTTCAATACCAGTACTCCATGCCTATGCTTGACTGTTTTTTTTTCATTTTTTTCAGGAGTTGCAAAGGTGCACGCAGCCTGTACTGGGTCTGCACACGTGCATACATGCCCTGCCCTTGGACATCCCACAGACATATGCTTGTTGTTTAAGTGTCAGTAGCGTGCATGTTGAGGATTTTTTTTAAGAAGAGGAAGCCATCCTCTTCCCTATCAGGAGTCACACTTCTCAAGGATTTTATTGATCTAGTCCTGGTCTCTGTCATAGCAATCTGTAGTCTAGGTTTGACTTCAACGTAGTTTTCTTTTTCTTTGAAAGATTTATTGTTTTTCTTTATTTGGTTTTTGGATGAGATACTGAGTATGTCTGATTTGCTTGTTTGGTATTGTCAGTAACTCCCTGCGGTGGGCCAGAAGTCATTTATTGGGCTTGTCTTGTCTTTATTTTTTTCCTTTTTGCTTCAGAAAAGAAGAAAATAATACAGTTTCAAATTTTCTTGTTTTGGAAGCATAATCAAAACATAATTTTCACTTTCTTTGTTTGGTTAAGTAGTTGGTTGTTTGCATTAATAATCAGGAAAAATAATGCTTTCGTAAGTTCTTGGATATTGACTTAGGAAAACAACTAGCTCCTAGTCAAGAGAAATATTGTTTTGAGTTTTTTGTTAAAAGATCTTAGAAAAAAAAGTAGTTTGAAAAGTTAATTAAAGAGTTTAAATGTGCAAATCTGAATTTGTCAACAAGAAGTAATTTTGTTTCCATCTTTCTGTTTGTTTTCTTCTTTGTCTCCAAAATACATCATTGGTTTCATGTCCTCTTCCTTTGAATTAGGACAGCCACAAAAATTAACGATTAATTAAAATCAACTAGACTTTATGTTTGTAGGGTCCATCAACTAGTCTAGTCTAGAGCCTTGATTTAGGATTGGAGAGGAAACTCTTCAAGGCTACAAAACACAAACATAAGAGTCTGTGCTAGGGAGTGTTAAAAAGTCCAGTATCGTGAAATTTATCTGGGCCCCCCCTCTAACACATGGGATAAACATGATTTCACGTGCAGAATGGTAGCAGAGATAACCCCTCCAAAGATGGACCAAGCGTAGTGGGGAATGCATATAGAGGGCTTGTCTTGGGATTTCGTTGATCGCATTTACCATGGAGCTTCATGGGTATTGAATCCATTCAAGTCCTTAGTTTTCTTCCAGAACACTTTCTTTTGATACCCTTGATAGGTTTCGTGCTTGATACCCTACTCATTGCGGTCCACCCGACTATCGACTGTACCCGCCTGGTGAATATCCGTGCGATGGCAACCTGGTTGCCTTTATTTTAGGGACTTACACAGGTGACTGTGGGGGTATACCACAATACCTAGGACATAAATTGGGCCACACTTTGCAGAGTATACCCAGAGGGTGCTTCCATATTCAAGTTTCACTTGCACTGGTAAGTTGCTCTAGTGTTGGTTGTTGTAACTGTTCTTCCAACTAGATAGTGACTGCTTGTCTTATCTCATAGAAACGTTTTATAGTGTGTGATGGTTTTTAAATGATTATAGAAATCCCTAGTGTGTCTTTTATATTCTTACACAGTGGAGGATCAGGAGCTCTGTCGGTCACGAAGGATTTTGGGCCTGCCGCTGGTTTATCTCGAACCCCTCCCCCGCCACCGCTAAGGCGGAAACTAGACTAGAAAGGTTCTTTTGAGGTAGTTGGGTTGTAGGAAACTGTGCCTAACCCATCTCTGAGAGAAGAAAATTTGATTCCAAAGGAACCAACCATATCATACCTTGGAGCGGAATCTCTTGGTGTGTAAGAACCTCCGATCATTGATCTATCAACGCCAATTGTCATACATGTTTATCCTTATGAGTGCCTAGCAGTGTCACAAGAAACGATGGAAGCAAATGATGTGACTTCTTCAGGGAATACTCATATTCCCTCTACGACTATCACTACAGGGGGTGTTCCGCCTCCTAACCAACTGTCACTGGTTCGAGCCACTATGGTCTCAACTGCCTCTACCTTGGGCAATGGTCTGATTCTGTCTATGGTGGTGATCACTGAATCATTTACCCAGAGTGTGACAGGCCCTCCATTCTCATACAAGATGCCTGGATTCATTACAAGCTCTGTACTTTCCTACTCCACTCTACAGACATTAGGTCTCAGGGCAAGGAGCTCAAATGCTCCTCAGCAAGGATCCATGGGGGGCACTTTAGCTCCCTATAACAATTTCCCTTACAGATGGGTTCATATACCTCCTTCTTCCCCTTCACTCAGCGGTGCTCACCAGCACTCCGCCGGGACAAACATAAAGCATAGTTCATTTGGAGCAGGTAGTCAAGGACTTCCTTCTTATAACATGCTGGTTGGTTAGACATCATTCTCTTTGTTCGACACATTTGGTAACAATGCATTCTCATCAGCTGCCATCTCGGTTGGGGTAAACCCCAGTAATGGACAACAAAATCCTATGCAACATATTATTCCTGCACAGGGGGAAAACTTAGGAATTCCTTCCTCGCAAGGACCCTAGAATCCATGGCAGGGATCACTTCCCTTGTCATGGATGATGACTAGGGGAAACCCTTTCCATAGCCAATGGAACCCTGGGAAAGTCTCTACACCTATGCTCGTTGGATCGACAGGGGGAAACCCTTCCCAAAATCCTTGGAACGCGATGCAAGCCCAACCCTTTTCATCCTATTACAGGAGTCAACCTATGATGTCACAAAAAGTGCAGAATCCATACTCTAGTCCTTGCCATGGTTTTTACCAGAACCCTGGCCAACAACCTAACTTTTCCTGGAAACCTGGTGCCAGCTAAAATCCAGAATCATTTTTCCATGGTTATAATCAACAACCCAAACTACCATTTCTGACAACTTTGCATTTGCCAAACTTGACAAGGTTATTGAATGACCCCATCTGTCACGATCCGCGTTGGCCTCCTATGCTGACCAAGTTGCCTTCAAACATCCCAAATTTTGAGGCCAAGCCTAATGAAGATCCAGGCGATCATGTGACTACTTTCCATCTTTGGTTCTCATCTAATTCATTGAAAGATGATTCCGTCCATTTGCATTTGTTTCAACACACTCTCATAGGGAGTGCCATGAAATGGTACATTGAGCTCGACCTCTCAAGATACTCTTTCTTTGGTGTATTGGCAATAGATTCCTTAAACCATTTCCAATTACCTGTGAGATACGATGTCGACACTGAATTGCTAGCCAACTTTGAGAAGACAAAGGTGGACCATATCTCCGATTAGATCCGAGAATGGAGACACCGAAAGAGTTTGATTAAAGTATTAGTCCTACCATCATTCCTACTTGAGTGGTTCCTTAAGTCTTTGGTTCCCCAGTTATCCAAAGATGTCACAACGTCAGGAGTGTTTTGCGAAGAAGATGCAATAATGAGAGCTCAACAAATAGAGATGATTTACTCTCTGTCTAGTTTACTTTATGAAATTTTTCAAGATGCACCGCAGTCCATACTAGACAAGACTAGATAGAGAGCTGGTCCACATGTCGATGGTATTGTTGGTTCAACACAAATGAAGCTCGCTGATCAGCTGTCAAAACAATTGCTACGATTGTCGATACAATAGAAAGTGGCCAGTCATACCACTGGTCTGACTACTCCCCCTACCCAAACATCAGATGTACATAGTGTGCAATCGACCAACCCAAAGGCCACCCAACAGCTTGAAGGAAATAATAAACAATGAAAGAAGGGTAAGGGGGATAAGAAACCTACTGATAATGCTGGCGGGGGAAAAAATGAAAATAAGTCGAAGTATCCGTGTAATTTGTGCATGGAAGACCACCCGACTCACCAGTGCCCTCAGCTCACGGAGGCCCAAAAGTTATTGGTGCAAAAACAGACTGTTGTGTTAACGAACCCATTTCAACATGGGAAAAATTTAACTCAAGCCTCTCCAAGCACGGATGGGGGTAGTCAAGGACCGCCTCTATCTTCGAGTAATTCTTCATCTAGAAATGTGTATATTCTGAAAGGTGATGCCTATATATCAACTAGAGCACATGATTATAGAATTCCAAACACCTCTGAGAAGAGTAAAGAAGCCGAAAACCCACCTCTTCCTCTCCAAATCGAGAAGACGTTTGGCGAAACAATGACATGCATCCCAAAAGGTGCGTTCAAGAAAGATTCTCACAATCTAAACATAAAGGCCACCCAGAACTACTCTGTGGTGGAGGATTTGTCTCAAACCCCTTGTGCATTGTCTGCTTTGGAGGTCCTCCAGAGGTTCCCTTCCCAGAGAAAGGCTCTATTAGCCACCTTAGGATCTACTGAGACTTGTAATCCAGGTACGATCATGCTTTATATAACCTAATTAAAACCTCATCTCCCTTACCATGTGGCATTTTAGATAGTAGTGGCTTACAACACAAAAAATTTTACCCGAAACATTTTCCGCATGGTGGTTGATGAGGGTGCCTCGACATATGTGATTTTGTTGGCATTTTTGAAGGCCATTGGCCAACCCATTTTGTCTCTATTGTCAACTCTTCTTACCGCTTTCGACGGTCATTCATTATGACCACATGGCATCATCCCTTCTTTTCCCATGCAGCTAGGGGGGAAGACCATGTGCATCAAGGTTGAAGTGGTCGATTCGTCTCTCGACTACAATCTCTTATTAGGAAGGAGTTGGACCTATGATATGAAAGCTGTGGTCCTTATAGTTTTTTGAGTCTTGTTGTTTCCACATGAGGGTCGGATAGTGACCATTGATCAGTTGTCTTTCTCCCATATTGAACCTTCATCGTGAGCATCCACAGTCCCGATGATTGATAACTCTCAACCCGAAACTGTCAACATAGGGGTTGGTTTGTGCCCACCTTTGATGGGTACTTTCGATTACCCACCTTCTTCTGGCGATGTGAAGTTCATTTCAGACCAGCTTAAGTTTGAGATTTTTCAAGTCTCGTCATTTCATACGACCTACTTCAACGATCCATGGACTCTTCCTTCCCCATTGGCCATGATGGAAGGGACTGGGCACGATGGTATGGCCATGCCCTTTTCCGTGACATATGTTGTGTACTGAATAGTCCAACAAGATTCTGCCAACCCCGATCTGACTCCCGCACAAGAGTTAGATCTGATTCTAGAGCCCACTTGGGCTCAAGGTTCCCTTGCTGATATTGATTCTTTAGATTTAGTCTTGCCTTCATATGAAGCGATTATTGAAGAAATGACTAGTCCAGACAGACCCTGGGATGATCTCCATCACAGATCTTATTTCCTCCCAGAGTTAAGAAGAATTGAAGCAAGAGAATTCACTTTGACTATGACTGGAGATAGGTCTTGTTTTATTAATCCCTTGGCTACTCATGTTGTTTACACTGAGGGTAATATGGAAACTATCACTAAAAAAATACCTATTGATATCTCCATAACCCCTGGTGTCGGGGAAAATATTCTCATCGGAGCTGACTATTCCCCCGAGGAGATTTGAATATACATGGATTTATTTAAAGAATTGCGTGACGTGTTTTCCTGGTCTTACGAGGAAATGCCAGGTATATATCCAAGAATCATCGAATATGAAATCATGACTTATCCTGATGCTAAGCTAGTCCAACAGAAGCTTCATCCACTTAATCCTAAGAAATCAACAACTATTGAGGCTGAAGTAGAGAAACTGCTCAAAGAAGGTTTTATCTACCCCGTACATTTGACTTAATGGGTGTCAAGTCTTGTTGCGATCGACAAAAAACAGGGTATGATTCGCGTATGTACAAATTTCTATGATTTGAATAAATCTTGTCCAAAAGATAATTTCCCCACACCATTTATTGACCAGATAGTCGATGAATGCACAGGTTGCAAATCCTTTTCTTTCATGGATGGTTTTTTGAGATACAATAAGATACAGATCAAACCCAAAGACCAACACAAAACCACTTTCATTTTTCTGTGGGGTACATTTGCTTATCAGAAGATGCCTTTTGGTCTGAAAAATGATGGAGCTACTTTTCAGTGGGCCATGTCTTTTGATTTCTACAATCTCAAGCAAATAGTCTAGGCCTATCTTGATGATTTAGCATCACGATCTCATAAGAGAGCTAATCATCCCACACACCTCTGACTTATATTTGAGTGATGTCGCTACTACCGGATTCACTTGAATCCAAACAAATGTTGTTTTTGTGTGACATCGGGTTGTCTGCTAGGTTTCATAGTTTTGAAAATAGGGATCATGGTCGATCCTCTCAAAGTTGAGGCAATAATTCAGTTGCCTCCACTATGCACAATCCTTTAGCTTCAAAGTTTACAAGGAAAAGAAATTTTTTTATGGCATTTCATTGCAAACTATGTCGAGATCACAAAGGGTTTCATGCATTTATTAAAGGACATTTATTTTCATTAGGATGAAGCTGCTCAGTGCTCTTTCGAGGCATTGAAATGCTCCCTCATGACCGCCCATCTACTTCGGCCACCCAATTATAATAAATATTTCTTATTGTACTTGGTTGCAGAAGAGTCGACCATCGGTATGGTATTTGTTTAGGAGGATGATTTGCTCTCCGAATATGTGATTTATTACCTAAGACGAGGCCTAGCTGGACCATAACTCAATTATTCCCACGTTGAAAAACTTTTGTTGGTGGCAGTTCATGTTGTCCAATGGTTCGGTCATTATATCTTGTTTTGCAATACCACCGTCACTACCATTGTGAACCATTTTCAGTACGTGTTGACACGACGAGTAATTGGCATAAATATCAGTATATGGATAGTTGTCCTCCCAGAATTTGACTTAGATTTTGTTTTGGAAACATCCAAAAAGTCAATGGTCTTTGCAGAACTCATTTTAGAACTTCCGATCGAGTCAGGTGATGTTATGCCTGAAGAGTCGCCTATTAAAGGAGACATTTTTTTGATCATGTCTTCAGACCCCTAGTATGGAGATGTACTTGTCTATCTCCATAATTTGAAGTCCCCTACCTCTGCTTCTTGTGATGAGTGTCACCGTATATTCCATTAGGCCAAGAACTATCTCATACTCGAGGACACTTTCTATCATCAAGGTGTAGATTGCATCCTTCATCGATGGCTCACTCATGAAGAAGAAAAATCATGCTTAACGATTGCCACACCGGAGCATGTGGTGGTCATTTGTCTGGGTTGGAAACAACCCAAAATATTCTACGAGCTGGTTACTTTTGGCCAACATTGATCAAAGATTGTGTTGAATCGGTCAAGAAGTGCCACCAATGTCATATCTTCTCTCAGAAGATGAGGGCACACCCTGCTCCCATGTTTCCTGTCATTACCATTGGTCCCTTTACCAAGTGGGGGATTGATTACACTACATGGAACCCCCCTTCAGCAAGGGGGAACCATTATATCATCATAGCAGTAGAATACTTCACCAACTGGGTCGAAGCTATGCCAACATTCAAATATGATGATGAGACCACAACTCTCTTTTTGTTTAACCATATTATAGCAAGGTTCGATGTCCCAAGAGAGATTGTCACTGACCATGGTAGTCACTTTCAGAACAAAATGATGTTTGAGTTAACATCCAATATTGGGTCGAGGAAAGAACATTCGTTACCCTACTACCCATAAGCGAATGGTTATATGGAAGCTGTAAATAAATCTCTTAAGACCATTCTACAGCGAACGATCAATTTGGCCAATTCAAATTGGCATTTGATATTATACTCAGAATTATGGGCCTATCAAACGTCTATTAAGACTACAACCAGTTTTTGACCTTTTCAACTCGTTTATGGGCTCGAAGCAGTCTTTCCCATAGAGTTCCATATCCCATCTCTAAAGTTGCCAGTACAATTATTGCCAGACACTTCACCACTTGAAGAACATTTATTATACCTCGAGCAATTCAATGAGTAACATCGTGATGCAGCCTTGGATAATGAGGCTCACAAGAAAAAAATCATGTGTTAGTATGATCGGTCTGTTCGTTCTCAGATTTTCTATGAAGGTGACCTTGTCCTAAGGACCCCCTATGGGTAGGGAAGTTCAAACCCATGTGGCTCGAACCCTTTATCATGAAAGAGGTTCTAAAGAAGGGCACTTATCATCTAGTGGACTTTGATGGAAATTATTTGGTGGAGCCTAGAAATGGGATCTACCTCAATAAGTATTACTCGTAGGTAGGTCGCCTCGGGTGACTTCTTGTACATATGTATAGTTCTTGTACATTTGTTGTTTTAGTTTTTGTCTTTTTAGTTTTATTGGCCCTGTCATTTTTTATGGCATCATTTTCACTGTGGCAGATGTCAAGTGAATCAGAGGTGTTTGTTGGGTTCACAGACGGTGCTAGCCGACACACTTAGAGGCTTGCTTCCGCAGCTTGGGTGATTTTCACACCTTAGGGACAATTTCTATCTTCAGGAGGTATCTGTTTAGGTGACGCCACAAACAATGTTGCCGAATACAACACAGTATTAGAGTTGCTTCATGACTCTTTGTTGGATGGTATCTCTCACCTCAGAGTCTACTTAGATGCTCAACTAGTTGTGTCTCAATTAAATGGATTTAACGCGTTTATGATCCTACTCTACAACAATGATTCCTTAGGGTATGTCTCTTAGAATGAAGTTTTAATTACATTATGTATATCTATGTTCCTAGGAGATTGAATCAAGTTACATATACTCTAGATAATCATATATTAGATTGGCATATTGCACACATGTAAAGAAAAAGCACACACACACACATGTAAATACATTTGTAAATAAATGTAATCCATAAAACACAAAAGATGGAAATATGCATATATATATCACAAAATATCAGAGTACATGGGTGGGCACAAGCACCCCAAAAATAGGTCCAGTAAGAGTCACGGGGCTTATTCCCACAAAAATATACAAAAGGTTCCCTTGACACGTAAGAAGTATAGCCTAACTAAGGGTGGGGCATGTTGGCCCTACCATAGTGAACAACGACATTGGCCAAATGCCTAAAGAGCTGGACCCAGGTCCGTGGTACCCCAACAAAGTGAGTCTGCATAGACAGTGGGAGATCCTCGATATCCACTATAGGAACTATACGAGTAAGAGCGGTGAGGTTCCGCTCCACCCGCCTCAAAACTCTCTCAGCCTCTCCGATTGGAGGTTCCCCTGCTACTACTGGTCCACTAGCTGCATATGGTCCCGCCTCTGGTCGAGGACCCGACCTGGTCCTCGTGAATTCTACTAGATGTACCGGCCCCACATCTACACATAACAAATACATACATGTCAGATACTCTGGTATACAAAAAACATTATATATATGAAAAAACATAAAAATTAAATAACGTTGGAAAAAAAAAAACTTACCCATCTCTCCTCTCTCCTCTTTGGGAGGTACAAACATGCCAGGATCTCTAGAAAAGTTGATCTCGGCATAAGGGTATTCCTCTATGGACAGAATCTATTGTGCCCACCAGGCAAAAAACTTGTCGTCAAAAGCCTCAATGGTCCTCCCTCCCCCCTATCATGGAAACATCGTTGCCCACCTACATAGTGTTAAGAGAGGGGCCTCATGCCCTCGTATCATCTCTCTAGGACTGAGATTGGGGAACCTCTCGAAGAAGAAAGAGAAAAGAATTGTCTCAAATCCAAAGTTTTTATGTCTCTGCATATGACACTCTATTAGCTACCTCTTCATGTAGTTTAGTAAGGTGGTACTCTAGTCGAAAATTTGTGCATTTAATCACGAGACCACACAATTCATGTGAGCCAGGGAAGCCTAATGTAAATATGTAGATCTAGTGATCTGCCTAATGAGAAAAACTATCACTTTCAGTGATAGGTTTGAAATCTTATTTATCGACACCTGAGTGCCCACTTTGTTAGTGCCGACTTCGCAATGGAGTCCAATCAAATCCTCTATGTAGTGAGGCCCAAAGGGAAAAGTGATAAAGTTGACTGGTTCCCCTCTCCTTGAGAGGCTAGTCAAAAAATAGATATCTTCAGTCGTTGGATTCAACCACTATCCCTCAAGAATAAATGCCTCTGCGTCAGGATGCCAATAATATACTAAGGTGTTCAACAACCTGGGTTGTGCCCGCATGAATGGACACTGGAATAATTTCAACAAGCCACATTGAGCCAATTGGGTGGTAGCATTAGGGTCCTCTCCGACCAAAATATCAATGTCCTCATGCTCCCTCTCTCTCTAAGGAGCATACATCATGCAATTCACAAGTTTAGGAGGGATTAACTCTTTCATCTTTTAAGTTTTTCAACATGTTGGAGGGTGTACATGGGCTGTAATATACACAGTCGTGTATGCCCACGTGTAGTATTTTCTCTGTACATGGGCATATGCTGGTTGTCATAGGACATCCCACGTATACGTAGATCCAACCTTTTTAAAGGTTAGCAACCCCCCCAAAAAACAAAAAGAAATGCACAATTGAAGAATTGAAATGCAAGAGGGGTTAGTATGTACTTACTTGGTCCAAGCGAAAGTTTTTTTCGTCCACTGAATCTCCCATAATCAAATCTTTTAACAAAGGGGTGTTTTTGGCTTCTTAATGAATTTCTCAATTAACAATGGTGATAATGAGCTGCCAACCTCTATTTATAGACTTTTTGGCCCCTTTTTGTCATTTTTTGGACCCCTTTGTCATTGTTTCTAGCCTAAAAATTGTTTAGTATGGTCCAGGAGTTTCTTATGGATTGTTACGATAAGTGTTACTTTGGGTATTGGGAAAATCTTTGGCGATTTGGGGCATTTTTAAGGTCCTTTGGCAAGAAGTCATTTTTCCAACTTGTTGCATCTAAGTCAGGATTCCACCTCCACTTTCTGTATCTCGTTGTATTTGTCACTTTTCCATAGGATCGACCCCACCGAGTTGTGACACAGAATCATCATTTCTTCTTTAGAAGTGTCGTAATTTATTGGTAGAGACTCCCCCTTCATGGATGCCCTAGGTAGATCCTGGTTGCATTTTTGGTGTCCATGCTGTCACTAATGACTATAGGCTCAAGAGTCCTTATTAGTTTTTCCTAATTATGAGTTTGAGCCTCATTTTCATGATTCATTATAACTCTTTACCTCACCCTCGGGACTCCCAAAAACACAATGGGTCTTCTTCTAAGCCCTTTTGAAACCCTCTAAACATGAAAATATTGTCGAGCGATCTTGTTTCCCTTCACGCTCGCTAAACTGAAATTTGAAGCCACGTTTGTTCGACGATAGTTTACCCCTTTTTTGGTCCGAATGGTCAACTATAAGAACAAAGGTATACTCTAGGAGACTCGTTTCTCTAGAAGAGTATTCTTAGGTATAATTTTAACCTTTTTTCGGGCCCGAGGGACTAAATTAATGAAAAAGGAACCCCCACAAAGTCCATAGTTAAGTGCTTTTCAGACTCCCTAAAATTGAAAATGTCGTCGAGTGACCTTTTTCCTTCACACTCGTTAAAATGGTCCAGAAGAACATCTCATACAGAGTCCATAGTTAAGATTTTTTTAGACTCGTTAAATATGAAAAATTGTCGAGTGATTTTGTGCTAGTTTACCTGTTTTTGAACTGACTATACTACCTTTGAAAAAGGTATGCCAACAGAGTCTCCTTTTACGTTTTTTTAGACTCTATAAAAATGAAAAACCGTCGATATTACCTTCTATGGGCTTGTTAAAATTACATTGAAGGACATTATCATTGTGTCTTGTTAATCGCACTTGCATTTTGCATCTTTGGCCTAATGCCAACTCCATGTTTTTCTCAACTGAACCATTTGAAGCATGCCTTATACACAATCCTTGTAGCACTTTGCCTCTGCGTCTTGACACCTTGACCCATGGAGGATTTTTTCTGAGTGTCCCTTTCCTGCATATGTCCCCTTGCTATGAGCATCAGTGTGTTCTAGTATTTATGTGACACTCGTTCCTCCTTTGTAACGTATCATTCTTTTACTATTTTTCAAAGATTTCCAAAATTATTGAAAAAGACAAAAAAAAATCAAATATACCCCAAAAAGAGTAAGGGAAAAGTATTTTATTTTTGTTGGCAACACAATGACTCTCCCTTGGACAAAGCACATCCTTCCATTTGTTCATCAAGCTCTGGGATTTAATATGACCTTAGGAAGTTGTTCTCGTTACATAGAACTGTGTCCTCCTTTGTTTGGTTATTCTTCCAAACATATGGAGAGTTTGTGTTGCCTCCTGCATCATGAACTTATGTCAATACCATGCTACCTAAATCTCATCATTTATCATGTTATTGTCCAATGGAAGTTTTTACCAAGTTTGAGTCAACCATTCTGTAGTTTGTCTCTTGACCTCATGCCCGAGCATCGTGAAATCCCAATCAAGTCTTTGTTCAAAATCAATGAAGACTTCGACCTGATCATCAAGATCCTCTAGTCTATTCCCAACGAGTCGTCGAATACCTATGGGTAGTGAAGTCATACATTCATATTACACTCCTACCTAAGTTATGAAGATTTTGAAGTTGTTGCTCAAGCTCTGAAGGCCTCATCTCTAGCCATCATACATCATTAGCTTCTTGAATATGGATACTATACATGTATATATTTTTGATTTTGACATGTATATATGCTATGTATTTCTTGCAGCTACACTTTATATAGTTATATGACATGGATCTGCAGTGTATTTGATTGGTAGCCATGATTTTATTTCATTCCGAGCATGGGTATGCCCACCTCAGTGAGACAATTGTTATTTTTGCATATGGCACTTCCCTAACTCTAGTGCCTGGGCTCACTCTCTTTGTATGTTGGTGAATATTGGTAATACAGTTCGGCCATAAAATGTTCTTCTAACCTCACACATTAGGGGGCATCTGTTATAACCCTAATTTGCACCAGACATGCATACTTGGCATCAAGCCATCTCACTTACCACTTTTTCCAAGCCACCATTGAACAACTCTTCTAAAAATCCATCCTTTTGAAGGAATACGCAACCTGTACCACTTTTTCCTGTGTATATACGCTAGCTAACCCATTATAGCCCACGTATACTGACAAAAGAACAAAAAATAGAAAGTTGCAAATGGAATACAGATTTATGGGTAATTGCCTAAACCATGTGAACACCCATAGCCGGTGTTGCCCCTTGGTTATGGAAGAAAGTGAAGATCGAGGAAAAAAAGGTCAACCGTGAACTATGCGGGAGACACAGTGACTGTCACTGGGTCGAAGTAAGAAAAATAGAAGAAAAGATAGAGCGAAGTATGGAAAATCAAGCCGATGAATGAGGAGATCAGGGATGATGGATAAGTAAGAGAAAATAATCATAGACAAATTAGGAAATAGAGAAAGCCACCATTGGATGCTTTGGAGAACCACGTAAGAAGGGAGGAAAGATAGGCTGGCAAAGCCTTGAAAAGGCAGGTCAAGTTGACCTAAGGTTTTAGACACCTTGGGTTTTGGGTAATTAGGGTTTTGACACCTAGGTTTTGACCTAAGGCTGTCGGTGAAGGACTATAATGTATAAATAGAGGTCGAGAGGACCTAGGTTAGGTCGGTACTAGTGTTGGGTATAGATATTGATTATTGTTTCAGAGATTATTGTAATGTGAGAGAGAGGAGTGCTGAGAGTGAGAGCCTTCTGGTACTATAATATCTTCAGCTGGGTGCAAAGATCAAGTCCTGTAGCTGGGTGCACAGGAAGGTGGGAGATAGAGAGAACAAGAGAGAATATTTGTTGACTAAGAGCACAGATCAAAACTGCAAGATTTACCTTAAAATATCATAAGCACAGTTCCGTGGATGTAGCCCTAGAGAGAGGGTGAACCACATATATTTTTTGTTGTATGTGTGATTGATGCCTGGATATTTGTCATTGTTATATTGTTATTTGCATTATTGTGTTAGATCAGATGTATAGCTGCACAGAGTATATCTAGATGATATGAGATATATGAATGATGCATTATTGTTGTATTAGTTCCACTTGATATTCCCCTAGTTGTAGACATCTTTGTCCTCCAACCCCCCTCTTAGTTGCTTCAGGTGAGACTTCATTTGCTTCGCAGGTGTTGCCGAAAGGGCCGGTAGTTAGGGTTTTGTTGGTGCATTGTTGAAGTGTTGAACCCTAGGTCTTCCCCTGTGCCAACAACTGATCGCTCAACTAGATAACTACCCTCTTCTAGCCTATAAAAGAAGAGGTAGGGGTCCCGTTTGAAAGGAGAAAAATAATAGCAAAGAAACTCTGCCCTTTTTTGTATTCCCCTTGCCCCAATATTTTGAAACCATTTTTTTGTATTCCCCTTGCACAGTTGAAGAGAAGACTAGGACTAGATTTGAGGAGCAGTGGCTGATCTCACCTTTGTAAGTTACTTTTGTGAGATTAATAAAAATAATTACTTTTCCCGTCCCGTCATATGAGGTGTTCAATATTCGGTTTTGATTATATTTTATTAAAACCTCTAACCCACTAGTTCATATATAAGATGCATGTTTGGAGTTCTTTTTTTGTCTCTTTGTGAATGCAGGTTGTCTTTGTGAGGAGACTTGCACTCGAGGAGCAACCGAATGCAAAAGGATCGACACCAAATGCAGAGTTCAAGGTAGAGTTACCAGATCCTTTTTATCCTTGTGTTTTATGCATGAATGTGGGGTCTATGTCGGGATGATAGTAAAAATTAGGAGACCTTAGATGGTTATTTCTGCATGCATTACAGAACCCTTAGTGCTAGTTCGTAGCGGGTTTTCCCACCCACAATGATGCCCTACTCAAAATAATTGATATACAATTCTGAAAATTATACCGTAAATAATACAATTTGTTCACTATCCAATGAAACTAATCTCACTCAATTTGGATACTCTAGGAATAATTTATGATTGTTTTACCCAGAAGACCTACTTGAGACTAGTCAATAGGACTGGTCATATACCCTATCTTCCATAGGGTGTATATAAAAAAGAAAGATGACCCAGAAGCTGAATTTGTTATCACAGATACTTTAATAATTTATGTGAATATCCTATGGATTTAAGATTTTGAAATGTTACAGAAACAAATTTATAGGCAAAATTCTACGATGAATTAATTCAGGTTGATTCTAGAACCCTATCTTACACATGATGTATCTACAAAATTATAAGGCCTGTGGAGTTGAAATTTGAACCCAACGTAACTTGATCTGTCTACTAAACATCCTCCTAGGGGTTCTGTCTGAAACATTGTAGAAAAAAATTACAATGAAAATTCCAAGGTGTCTCAGATGTAGCAGTGAAACCCCAATACCTTGATCTCTGATACCATATGTTAAGAACCAAATATCAATATAGCATAAAAAAACCTCAGAATAAGTAGTCAACTCCTTGAAAAAGAGAGAAATTCATATAATAAGCCTCTTCGAGGGGGAAACCTCCTTATACAACACATAAATGTCCAAATACAATATGATTCTAAATGAAAATGTCTCCTTGGTATATATAGGAGACTAGGAGGTACAATTACAAGTAATGTACCTAAGCTGACATAAATAAAATAACATCACTAATGTAATATGCCCCAATTAATGGGTAATGTTCCACTATTTAGGGCTTAACAATGAGGTTTTCAACTCCATCAAAGGATTAGGAGATGATGTGGAAGAATAT
>ML776793.1:292135-356101 GCA_009831015.1 Picea engelmannii
ACATGAATAATAATATTGTTAAGTTGGAGTATGTTTCTACCAAGGAACAAATAGTATACATATTTACAAAACCCCTACCTAGAGATATGTTTGAGTATCTCAAGTATAAGATGGGATTCATTCCCATTTCTCAGTAAAAAATTTAGCTGAAATATTTTGGGAGCTCAAAAGAATCAAAAGCTCAGGGGAGAGTGCATATAGTTGCATGGTGAAGAGAAAAATGACAAGTATCACATTAGGGGGAATTTCAGAAGATAGAGAAATCATTCGTTACATAAAATAAAATGAAGAATACATAAAAATGGATAAAATTCTCTTTTCCATTGATGTCAAAGGGGGAGAGAAAAGAGGCAGGGGGATACTTGCATAGACTAGTAGAATGCATAATCTATGAATGTGTTGTCATCAATGAAAAAGGGGGATATTGTTGGAAATTGTGTTTTCATTGATGTCAAATGTAGAAAGTATTGAATTTCATTGATGTCACAAGAAGTGGGAGATTGGCCATTTTCAATGATGAAGGAATGAAGACTATGATTCCAGGTCCAAGGATCGATCTTAAACCATACACAACTATGAGGAAGAGGAAGATTCATGCTGCAAATCAAATCAGATAGAGTGGGTCAAGAAGGTTCCTACGCATCTATATATTTCTATGTGTTGATTAAATTTCGAAGAGATATCTACTAGGATGTTTGACGACTAGGTTGTAGAGGATCAAAGGAATATCTCGATAGCACTAATTAAATTTTGGTGAAGGTTATGTGAACAAAGAAAGTGTGAGTTGTTGATCATTGATCATTCAACAAGATCAATGATCCAGATGTGAAAATAATGAAGCAAAGGAAAAATATAATATCCCACATGAAGAAGGGAAATAGTCATCGATGAGTTTATAATGAAAGAGTAAAGGATATTAATTTGAATGCAAA
Organism: Picea engelmannii; assembly: GCA_009831015.1. NCBI lineage: Eukaryota > Viridiplantae > Streptophyta > Pinopsida > Pinales > Pinaceae > Picea > Picea engelmannii. The sequence continues at coordinate 293,068 of ML776793.1, forward strand.
TTGAAGAGCCATGGAACCGTGTGAAGGGCACTAACTTTTAGTGTGATAATTTCCATTTGTATGGAAAACCAAGATTAAATATTAGATCTAGATCTAATCAGATCCACAACCAAAAGTAGTCCTGAATTTTGGATCTAATGTGATGGTGAAAGGATTTCATAGTTTGCGTTTTCAGATTATTTATCTCAGTCCATATTGAGACAGTCCAACGAAAAAATCTCTGAATCAACAGGGATTGTTGATCTATCAGAGAAATAGAGAATAAATTTGAACCATTGATTGGATGGAAAGGACTCAGAATGATTGTGATCCATATTAGATGTTGCATCAACACCGTGTCATCCAATACAGGTGGTGGACATGAAAGGATGAAGTAAGCAAGACATGAGAGAAGAAAGTCAGTATGGTGTACAAACAAGATCTAGAAGTTGTGATGATGTCAGCATGAGGTCAACTGCCAAGTCAATGCCACATGTAGTAGAATGATTGATCCACGTGTCATCAATTATAGAGTTGTATATCCGTTGAAAGGTTTGGTTGGAAAAGATCCAGACCCTTGGTCACAACCTATTAAACAAATATGATCGTCCATCAGAGTGAGGTGGTTAGAATGAAACAATTCACCTTTTTATTTACACTATGAAGCAAGAGTATCGAATAATATTCCTTTTTGATACCTTCGAAGATTATCAATCGACATTAAAAATATTTGGGAAGTTTCACAGCTCTGATAAGAGGGCTATCGAATAATATTATTTCTTCGATACCATCAATCAACGTTCAAAATATTGGGGAAGTTGTAAAACTCTAATGAGAAGGGTATTGAAGAATATTCCCTTCCTTGAGAAAAGTGTTATCTCAAGACAAATAAGAAGCATGGACCATTGGTAGGCATGCAAAGAAGATGCAATCTTAGTCATAGATCAATGTGGGTCCCACCTGACATTCTCATGTACAATTCAAGTGATAGAAAATAACCATCATGCAGGTTGAAGAAACGATGATATCAAAGCCATCAATTTCAGACTCTAAGGATCGTTGGATCCATTGGAGTACATAGCATCAGAGTGAATGAGGTACTTCGATGATGAAGGACTCTGAAAGCTAATGAAAACCATTGATTTGTGTTGGGCATATCTCTGTCGTTCATTGGAGAGGCTTTGGTCAGAGCGGAGTTGATGAATGGGTGCCAATGAAGAGGACTTTAAGAGCCAATGATAGTCATTGATATAAGATCATACATCTACTCTGTGATGGGTTTGTGTTGAATGTTCAGTACCCTTATAGTCTTGATAGATGGATCATAGATCAATAGATGAGATCAAATGAAGAAATGATTGAATGATTGTTGTGAATCAATATGGTGTTAAGTGTTTTGGCACCTCAGTGGTCCCGATATGAAAGAATAAATTGACGGTTGTGATGAAACAAAGGAAAAATCAGATGGTTGTTATACATTGAAGTGTTATAGAGTGTATTGGTACCCTTATTATCCCAATGATTGCGATTATAAATCAACAGAGAATATTGAATCCAGGATGAGATCCGATGGCTATTGAGCATCGAAATTATGTTGTGTTGTTTGTGAGCAGATCAAATGAAATGAAAAGGTTTAGGGCCCAATTTTTAGGAAGAGGAAAAGGGAATCGAAGCCGACCCCATGGATTTATTTTTGTGGAAAAATCCATAAGTACAAAAGTTGTATAAATAAAGTGTCTGAATCTGTTTTGGGTGTGTGGAAAAAATGAAGCAAGAAGTGTAAGGAGAACATAGGCTCTAAGGTTTTTACAAAAGTGTGGAAGCAATGAAGATGATCTGAGTTTTGATGACATAGGGGATGAAGCATGTTGGAGAGGTCTTCTAAATAAAAATATGAATTACAAATTTTTCAAGGTGGCAGGGTGGAGCAAGTAAGGGGATTGATGTCTCCTATAGGTTGGTTCCTGTGACCAATAATTCTATGGGTTGGTGCCCATTGGATGATTTGGTTATCATCAAGGGGATTGGTCTCCCCTGCAAGTTGGTGTCTCCAAAGATTATTTTAGATTGGTGTTTGTTATAATTTGGTTCTTACAATTTTTTATAAAGAAAGTTTTTGTGTTTTTCTCCCATTTGAGTTTCCATGTTAAATATATGTGTATTGTGAACTGAATGATTAACCGTTGGTAAATAATATATTATTATTAAAAAGAAACTATGGTAAAATAAATTAATGATTATCATGTAATACGTATTCACCCCCCTCTCAATATTCCAACAAATAATACCTCTTTAAGACACTTGACAGTGGAAATTTCTATGGTTGTTATGAAATTGCAACAGTAAAACAATTTATAACAATAAGTACAAGTTTATAACGACAACAATAAAAAGAGATTAGAATTACATCAATTGACAAGGAAAACTTAGCATATCCAATAGATTAACATCCAATTGTTTCAATCAATTTTTGAGCATGTTATACTACTATTACATAAATGTATGCAACAAATTAGAGTAAGTTAATATGGATGTAGAAAATTTTTGCAACAATACCAATCTTATTAGTCAATTATCTTAAGTTAGGGTTAGTAGAGTTAGTAGGAAGTTTGAGAGAATTGAAATGAAGGGTTTGTTTATCACTTTCACCATAAGAGAGCTTAAATATTAGTGCCTTTGAGGGTTATGGAGTCATTAAAACAACAATGCAATAAGTTTTGGAGATGAATCTTAGAAAAGAATAATAGGTAGGGATTAAACTCTAAGGTTCTAGCACATTGGGGCCTTAGGGTTTAAATCTTAAGGAGAAGGATTGCTAGAGTGAACGAAATTTTGGGCTCTATCAACCCTTTCTCCCTTCTTAGGTACTTCAAATAGGTCACAATAAATAATCTAGGGTCAAAATCGTAAAGTGATAGAACTTTAGGGCTTTATTATTATAACCCTAGCTAGGAATTCTTCACAAATTTTGGATAAGATTAACCTTGTGAGAGGAGGAATAACTTATTATCCTCTCTTAGGGTTTTACCAAAAAATATTTCTAGCATGAACTACTAGATTTCACCATAAAACATTAATAGCATAAAACAATATTGAAGAAATTTACTTACTTCACCAAGATACCTAGAGAGTAAACCATAATTTCAGAAATACCATGCAAAAATTAGCAAAGGATATCCATCACTTGAACATCCAAGCATAGTGCACAAGTGTAGAAGAGAGAGATATCCCAAGAGGGTGAAACGTTCAGACTTGGTATCTCACAAAGGTGAGAAAAATGTGATGATAAAATGAAATGACAAGGTTCTTTAGTTACATGGATATATATTGACCTATTTGTCCATATAAAATTGTCAAAGACAAAATATAAGAAGGCCTACCCCTTTAATTTTCTCTTACATTATGCCAAAATAAAATTTTACATGAAATAAAACCCTAGAAGGGTGACATAATGCCCTAGAAGGGTGACATAGGCTCCCTAAGTGCAGCGAAAATCATGAGGAGGGAGGTGTTGGGCCTCCAAATGCCATGTGTCATGCTACCATGTGCCAAAGTGTCATGCTACAATGTGCCAAAGTTTCATGCCATGGGTCTCCTCATGTCAATCCATCTTTGGAATCATCTCATCCATCAAACCCTAGCCCTACAAGGTGATGTCAATGGCTAAGAAGTGACATATTAGGCCTCCAAAGGCCAACGTCTAAGTGGAGAATGGTGCAACCTCATACTCTAGTGATGCTAAGGATCCTCCAAAGGAAACTTCCTCTATCATCTAGATGCAGTACTCATCATCCACAGTCTTGCACATGGGGGGGCAATGTCAATCATGTGGGAAAGGTCATGCAAATACAAAAGAGTACACCTTTCAGGGGTCCACAAGTCACATGAATCATGATAAGTAAGCCACATTTAATACAAGAACTACCCAAACCTAAGAATCAAATCCCCCCTTTTCAAATTAAAGAAATTCTCAAAGACCTTATAAGTTTTTCCAAATTTAAGTATGGGAGGGGTGTCATAGTGCCCTATTGGGTAAGCCAATCCCCATGTCAAGGAATGTTTCCCAAGAATATCCTATCTAGATCAAGTGATGAGAATGAGGTGAATTTTGGGAATACTTTTGGGCAATGGGTTCTTGACATATGAAGGGTTTGTATTGTCTCATTTGTGGATGACTTTGTGGAGGGTGTGTTTCATCCTTTGTTTGTGATGCAAATTTTTTCCAAACCCTCTCCTTTAATTTATTATGGTATGAACAATGAGTGATGTGTAAAATTAAAATTAAAGAGCACCACAATTCCACTTGAAGTTAGGAACACATTGAGTGGCATGTGCATTGGAAATTAAAAGACATCACAAATGCATTCCCCCAACAAGCGAGACATTTATTAATTATTTGTTTTTTTTCTTTTTGAAGGTCCTTCATTTTTTATGGAGAAGTGCTTCATTGATATCAGTACCTTAGGGAGAGAATAGAGGAGGATAATTGATGGATTTTAACTTTTTCCAGCTACACCACTTTTGGGCCTTCAACTCCTTCTTCCCATGAAATGAGGTACAAGACCTTCTTGAGGTCAATGAGCCAAAAACCCAAAAGATGAGAAAAAATAAGGGAAGAGGTGTGGAAAGTGGTAAGTATGAGTGGGAATGGTATGATGACCCTTCAAGGAGACACCCCAATAGAAACCCTTTTCTCGAGGGTTACCCACTTACTAGAAAACCATGTCAACTACCAAGGTGAAATTGGGAAAAAGGTATAATTTCCAAGAAAAAAATTTTATAATCAAGAAAGGACTCTTTGCAACGTGTTCAAATGCTCCAAATATTAAAGTGACACTTACCTGTAGATCATACTTTTTACCTCATGAAGCAAGACTTGTTGTCTTCTAGGCCAAGTTGGTGTAGTGGATGTTCCTCTAGTGTCAATGACGATTATGGTGAACTATGGTGGAGGAGAGGGGATCTGTGAGATTTGTTATCCATTCAACTGTCGACACTCCATGTATGATACCTGTGGGCCTCAAGAAATCATCTCCTTAGTTACCCCTAGGATGGGGGGATAACACGGTGTAAGTCCCCTATCAAAGTGGGAAGAGCTTTCGATGGTGTCCTATGAGGAACTATTTCTGCAAATGCAACCATACCCTATATCCCACCTAAACATTATGTGGTACCCAATGCTAATAACGATGCTACTTGTACTTGGCATTGGATTTCTGCAAAATATCATGAACTTATTGTTGGATGTGTTGGATTCATTCAACAATTTTGGTTGCTGGATCAACCTCATTATGAGCATGGGAGGAATCTTCTTGTGTGGTAGTAATGGGTAGAGCTACATCAATGGGGGGAAATGGCTTGAGCCCAAAGCACACCTAAAAGGGGCTATGGCCAATAAAGTTGTGGAGGGATATGTTGTACCTGTGTTGAACATAAGGATGGATCTCATCCCATGTGCGTGGATGTTTGGAATTGTACATCCTCAAGATATGAACAAACATCTTGTTGACTAACTATGTTTGTCCACTAGTCTGTGGGTGGAAGGAAGTTGATTTGATCAACTTGGTTTCTGTCATCCACTATAGGTTGGACCTAAAAGTACTTAAGAAAATATTATATCAATATGAAATAATGGTCTTTGGGAGCCCAAAATGAACCCAAACACATTCAAATAAGTGCTTTGTCGTGGCATCAGGGAAATGATACTCTTCTCATAAGGTAAAGGTGTCAACACTTCCATCTTAGAGAATCGATCAATGACCATGAAATCATAGTCATTCCCATGTTTGGTTGAAGGTAGACTAGACATGTAATCCATGGATATGGAATACTAATGACTATCAACAGTAGGAATAGGGGTGTATAGCCCCTATTTCTTGATGGCAAGTTTGGAAATGGAGTAGGTAGTGCATAATCTGATTGTTATAAAAATAGGATTGCAGAGAAATAAAATAAAAAAAATGCAAAAATAAAACACGAAAGATACACAATACAATAGAGACACAGATATACGTGGTTCACCTAGTGTGGGATACGTACACCAGATAAGTTGTCAGGTCCTTCCTTTTTATTTTCCAACAAAATAAAGGGATACAACCTAAAACACTCTCATTGTAACTTCCTCTTATTTCTCTCACAATATCATCTCTCAGAATAAAATAATCACATTCATACATATGTACAATACAATTCCCTAATAAAGTATGGTTTCCTTCTAGGGAAAAAATCCCTAAAAATAACTTCTACCATAAGATCTGCGACCTTATAATGAACGATCCAGATTGAATACAAAATTACAATATTTTACAAGGGAAATTTTCCCAATATTTCACTTTGGGGCCTGGCGATAGTTATGGGGGTGAAAAAACCCCCACACCCCCTGTTAGGGAATGGGGTCCAAGAACGACTGAAACAAACCTATGAATTAGGAAGATAACCAGGATCCATAACCAACAATCTCCCACTTGGAGACTAATCACAATAACTCCACTGCTTTTGTACCTGTTGGAATATACTCCACCTTGGACCTGTCAAATTTCTCATATTCATCTTCATTCTTGAAGACCAACTAAAACTAAGTAGGAACTCGGTTTCTCCCTGGTTACTCCCTTTGTTAACATGTATGCAAGATTCTGACTAGTATATATCTTTTCCAACTTCAAATGTCCATCTTCCAAGATGGATTGTATGAAATGGTACTTGAGAAGTATATGATTCGTGTTTGAATGGAAGTTTGAGTTCTTTTCAAGATGAATGGCACTCTTGTTGTCACAGTACAAGTTGATATTCTCCTTCTTTTTTCCCAATTCTTCCATAAACCTCTATAACCAAATTATCTCTTTACTAGCCTCTATGGCAACAACATACTCTGCTTACATTTTTGAAAGTGCAACAACCTTTTATAGTTTTGAAATCCAACTTACTGTTGTTCCACCTACAATAAAAACATAGACTATGGTTCTCCTCCTTCTATCTTTATCACCTGCCATATATGAATCAACATATCCCTGGAGAACAGTGTTTGAACCTCCAAAACATAATTCATGAGTAGAATTACCTATCAAATACTGTAGAATCCACTTTACTGCCTCTCAATGTTCTTTACTTGGATTTCTCATATACCTTCTCACAACTCCCACTACATGTGCAATATCTGGTCTTGCACAAACCATCACATACATCAAGCTACCAATTTTTGATGAATAAGGGACCCTATACATGTATTCTCTATCCTCCTATGTCTTGTGACACATTTCCTTAGTTAATTTGAAATTTCTGGCCAAAGGTGTACTAACGGGTTTTTCATTTTGCATTCTAAATCTCTCGAACACCTTATCTATGTACTCACTTTGAGACAATGTCAATTTGTGATTTTTCATGTCAATTGTTATTCTCATACAAAGAATTTAATTTTCATCACCCAAATCTTCTTGAGAACATTTATATCCTGTATATTAGACCCTGCAACAAGCATGTCATCTACATACAATATCAAGATAATACATATTCCATTTTCTAGCCTTTTAAAATAAAAAAAGTATAAGAATGACATCTATTATAACCTTGTTCTATCATAAACATGTCAAACTTCAAATACCACTGCCTTGGAGCTTATTTAGGCCATACGATCTTTTCTTCAACCCGCATACCAAATTCTCTTTCCCTATGACCTCATACCCCTGTGGTTGCTGCATATAAATCTCTTCCTCCAAATCCCCATGGAGAAAATTTGTTTTTATATCTAACTGTTCAAGATGCAAATCTTCTACTACCACAAGAATTAAAATAGTATTAATTGAATTCATTTTAATAACAGGAGAAAATATTTCATCAAAATCTATACCTTTTTTTGTGAAAACCCCTTTACAACAAGTCTAGACTTGTACCTCTTTTTGCCTCCATCTTCTTCCTTCAACCTGTAAGCCCATTTATTTTGCAATGATATTTTTCGTGCAAGTAACTGAACCAAGTCCCAAGTCTGTTTGTTTACAAGGGAGTCCATTTCCTCTTCCATGCCTCGGTCCCACTTCTTTTTAGTTTCTACCTGCATTGCCTCTTCATAACTTTTTGGTTCACCAGAATCAGTCAACAATAAATAATACAATGAAGCAGAGTATCTTTCAAAGGGTCTAATTAGCCTGGTAGATCTTCTAACAACACTTGCAGGAGTTTTGGGTACCTTTTGCTCTTGTTGTTTTAAATTTTTATTTTATGGCACCTTTGGAATTTCTTTTTCAGTGATCTCATCAAACAATGTGTATTCTGGTTTTTATTTTTCCTATTTCTTTCCCAGCAATTGATCTTTGTACATGAACTTCTCATTGAATGAGACATCTCTACTCCTAATTATTTTGTGATTTTTATAATCCCATAGGCGATAACCAAATTGATTGACACCATATCCAATAAAGGTACACTTCTTGGATTTTGCTTCAAGCTTTGTTCTATTTTCTTTATCAATATGGACAAATGCTTCACAAAAAAAAGTCTTCAAAAAAAAATAGTTTACCTTTTTACCTGTCCATGCCTCCTCTGTAATTCCACCATCCAAAGAGATTGAAGGCCCTCTGTTTATTAAGTAAAAAATCAAATCTATTGTATCTTCCCATAATTGTAAGGGAAACCTAATGCATTCTCATACTCCTTGCACTCTCCATGATTGTCCTATTCATCCTTTATGACACACCATTTTATTGTGGTGTTCTTGGAACTGTCTTCTCTCTATGACACTTCAACCTTTTTCCTATCTCATTCTCAACCAAAGATTTCCATTTCTTAAAAGTATAAAAAACATCATTCTTTTGTTGAATGAAATAAACCCAAGTTTTTCTAGTTGCATCATCAATAAAGGTAACATAATAACAAGAGCCACCGAGATACTTAAGTTGGTCCCCATACATTTGTATGTACAAGCTCTAAATTTTCACTCTTCTTTTCTTTTCCGTCTCTAAGAAATCTGACTCTCTTATGTTTTCCATAAACACAATGCTCATAGAAATACAATCAATTTGTTTAAGATCTAGCAATAACTTTCTTTTGTGAAGTATCTTCATCCCCTTCTGACTCATGTGTCCAAGCCTATGATTCCACAATGTTGTATCCACTCTTGTAGAAGCTAAAGAAATAGAAGAATCAATATTACCAGTACATAAATACAATGTACCTACCTTCTATCCTTTTTCTATCACCAATGATATTTTGGTGACCTTCAATGCCTTATCTGTAAATATGGATATACATCCTTCACTTTCGAACTTCCTTGTTGAAATTAGATTTTTCCTTAGATCTGGAAAATATCTTACCTATTTCAACTACCATTGATTTCCATTATTTTTCTTTATTTTGTACCTTACCCATTCCAACAATTTTCATGGTGCATCATCACCCAAATGAACCTGTCCAAAATCACCTTGAACATAATCTAGAAAATGTTTCCTATGGGGTGTGGCATTCAATGAAGCCCCTGAATCTACTACCTAAGACTCAAAAATATTATCTATAGAAAGAATAAAAGCATCTTGTAACACATCACCTGTTACATTTGCTTCCTAATTTTTCTCTTGTTGTCCATCTTTTTGTTTCTTTGGAGCTCTATAGTATTTCTTCATATGTCCTTTTGTTGGCATAGGGGTAGACCCAGAGTTCAATGCTTCAAAATAACACTAACAAAACCCTAACTACCGATCCTTTAGGAAACACTCGCGAAGCAAGCGAAGTTTCACACGAGGTAGGAGAAGGGGGGGTTATAGAATGTAGGTGTTTGTAACCAAGATGGGACACATATCTGTGATAGAAAAACTTCATAGAGTATTCTATTAACACTACAAGATGATATTCATTAACTCATTAGCTTCATTAACATTGCATAACAAACCCTAAGATAGATCAACACAGTAACATTAAAGATTAAGTACTTCAACCACTTAGCACATAACACTGAGTTAGATCTAGCGTTCATTCATAAATCACAAGTAAATAACTAAGAAACATTATATCTATCCAACATACATAATAAGCAAAGAAATAAGAAGATTCAGAATATAAGCAACACAACATAAAGAACATCAAAAGACACAATATATATGTGGTTCACCCTAGTGTGGGGCTACGCTCACCAATTGCTTCGTCTTCTTTATTATTCTTAAATTCTCTTACATTCATCCACTCCAGTGCACTAATCCACAGAGCCAAGCTTCACATAGGACAAAATATTTGCGCACTGAGTACCAGATCCTCCTTGCCAAAACTAAGTCACATCACAAAGCCAACTTCTCTATCAACCACAGAGCCTTACATACACATTTTGTTGCATCCCCTTCGGTACTTCTACCATACATTCTTATCTATTTATACTTTTACAATTCCTTACAAAAAGGCCTAAACATGGGTAAAACCATGGGCCAACATCCCATAATCCATTACAAAAACCCCTTACAAATCTTTGAAAAGGAGTGAGATCCACGATCTCATCTCTACCTGGGCTCTCCATCTTTGACCAGCCTGTCGAAGTCCAAAATTTTTCCTAACTTGACCAAGGTTTCCTCAAAAATTGGTTGAGGGCCAATAAGCCCCCAACACTCACTTGTGACTCATCCCGAGTCAATCAGACCTAGGAAATGTCTCTCCGAAGGCCTCGATCTTCCTCGACTTGCTGCTTTACCTGATCCTCCTTCTTATCAAGCTTATGGATTGTCTATGTTGTAACAAGCCCTTCTAGGCATTGTTCCATTGTCGCAACTAGTTGGTCCAGTTGCGAGCTTTGTCCTTCAATTTCTTCAAACACCTTGCAGGATTCATCCTGCACAGGTTGAAGCTTCTGAGTGACTTCCATTACTCTACCCTAGATGGGAGTAATATGTTGTTGGATTGTGCATTGTTCCCGTGGTCTTTTCATTCTCTCAACTACAGTGAGCAACTTCATCTGTGTCTACATGGATAAGGCATTTTGTTGTGCCTCCTATATATTTTCTAACTTGTCTTTCTTCTTATTGTTCCTCCTTGCCTTCTTTCTTGTGATCTGATTTTCTCTAACTGTTTCTGGAATCCTCTTTCCGTTCTTATTCTTATCTTCTCCTAGCATAGTGACTTCGCACTACTGATGTGATATCAAAGGATTCAAAGTTAATAGCTTTGATATTAATACTTCCTAGGTGGGTATTCTTCTTTCTTTCATGTATAGGTCCTTCAAACCTTCTTGTGTTATTTCAACTTTGACAACTAATTCTCTTGTCCTTTATTGCTTCAACTTATCTTCTCGTTCTTCTATTAGTCGGTCTATGTTAATGGCTATGAAATCCCTTAGTTCTTGATTTTTCTTTTCTATAGCTTCCTCCTCTACTTTCCTTTTGATATGATCCTCTTCAATCCAAATCTTACCTAACAAGTGCGGGAAAGGGTCATTGTTATCAACAAACTTAATGACTTTGAATTCTTCTCCAGTCGATGTTCCATGAACAATAATAGGTACTTTAGTAATTCTTCCACATAGGGTTATCATATTTATTTTAAACAAGCCTATTCTTCCTAATGAAGGTACCACAGTAGGCTTTCCCAAAATTTGCCAAGTGTCTTCTGTCATAATATTCACTTGTGTTTCTTCATCCAAGACATAGTCTGTGTTGAAGTCTTCTATTCTTATACTTATGCATTGTTTTACTTTCAAGATCTTTGGTAAAATGACATCTTTGTGATCATCCACCATTTATTTAAATTGTTCTAATGTAGTCTCAAATTTCTCTGATTCTTTCTCTTTTTGATTCTCTAACATTCTCTTAGTCTCTTGATAGTTTTCTTGTCTCATGTTCATCCTTTCAACTTTAGAAATCATCTTTGGAAAATCCTCAACCACATGATGAACAAATTTACAACAAATAAAAATAGGACCTATACCAGGGAATTCCTAAGCAGGATGTCTCGGTTTTCTGCAGTTATAACATAGTGTCACTCCTCTCTTTCATTTAAACGTTCCCCAACCTCTTTTTTATTGCAAAATGGGGTCATAGTGTTGGACCTGCAATCTGCAAAAAATCTTTATAGGTTCCTGCATCCACTTATTAGTCGAAAAACTCTCTCTATGCATAGGAATAACATATCTTTCTTCATTTCTATTAGCTTTACTTAGGTCAACTCTTTCTTCCAACCGTGCCCTATCTTTCAGACTAGGACATAATTTATTAAACATACTTAAACTCATTCTTTTGAAACAAAAATTTTCACTTACCTTAATCTTATCAAATCACAAATCTTTACCTCTTTTCAGATCTTACCTCTTTTCTTCAGATCGTATTTCTTTCTTAGCACAGATCTTCGCAAGTCTAGTAGAATACTACGCACTACAACAACAAATCTATGAATATAGATTCTCTTTTCCTTACTTCAATTCCTAATAATCACATTTTTAGGTACTGGCAGCAGAACCATTTGTTGGAACAGGGGCAGACCCAGGGTTCAATACTTCAACAACGTACCAAAAAAAACCTAACTACCGGCCCTTTCAGCAACACCTGTGAAGCAGGCGAAGTCTCATCCGAGGTAGGAGAAGGGGGGGTTACAGGAATCAGGTGTCTGTAACCAAGCTGGAACATAGACCTGTGATAGAAACACTTTGTAGAGTATTTTATTAAAACTACGCGATGATATTCATTAACTCATTAGCTTCATTAACATCATAGAACAAACCCTAAGATAGATTGACGCAGTAATAATAAAGATTAAATACTTCAATCACTTAGGACTGAATTATATCTAGTGTTCATTCATAAAGCACAAGTAAATCACTAAGAAACATTGGATCTATCCAACATACATAATAATAAAATCACTAAGAAGATTCAAAATATAAACAACACAACATAAACCACATCAAAAGAAATAATATATACGTGGTTCACCCCAGTGTGGGGCTACGTCCACCAACTTCTTTGTATTCTTTGTTATTCTTAAATTCTCTTACATTTATTTGCTCCTGTTCACTAAGCCACAGAGCCAAGCTTTGCAGAGGATAGGAGATCTGTGCACTAAGCGCCAGATCCTCCTTCCCAAAAATAGCTCACAACACAAATCCAACTTCTCTATCAAGCACATAGCCTTACATACACATTTTGTTTCACAAAGAAACCCAAAACTACTTTCACTTAGCCTTGAAAGATATTGACTCTTACATCCCCTTCGCTAATTCTACCATACATTCTTATCTATTTATACTTTTACAATTGCTTACAAAAAGGCCTAAACATGGGTAAACCCATGGGCCAACATCCCATAACCCATTACAAAAAACCCTTACAAATCCCACAAAATGAGTGAGATCCATGATCTCAGCTCCGCCTGGGCGCTCCATCTTTGACCAACTTGTCGAAGTCCAAAAGTGGTCCTAACTCGACTAAGGTTTCCTCAAAACTTGGTCGAGGAAAAACACCTTTCTTCCCACAATTCCAACACTCTATCTTTCCTAATCTGGATTTGGATATTCTCTTCCTAGAATTCCCATGGTTCCATGATCCCTTCCCTCTATCCTTTTGTCTTCCCCTATTCTCTATTGGAAACACATTACCTGATGTCTCACCTATGCTTTTCTGTCTTATTTCCTCGCTATGGATAAAACCAACATCATTAAATTTTAGAGTGTTTGAACCAGAGACAGAGTTACTTACAACCATGACTAAGACATTTTGGCTTTTTGGCAATGATCACATTATTAGAATATCCGTAACCTCATCATCAAAGTCCACTTTTACAAAACTTAGTTGATTAGTAATCATATTAAATTCATTTAAATGATCTGCAATAGACCCACCTTCTAACATATTCATTTTAAATAATCGCTTCATTATAAATACTTTATTGGATGTCGAGGTTTTTTCATACAGTTTATCCAATTCATCCATGAACTCCTTCATTTTATTTTCTTTTGAAGTATTGAATTCCATTGATGCTTCTAGGCTCAGCCGTATCATTCCTAGTACCTTTTTGTCAAGAACCTCCCATTCTTCATCCTTCATGGCCATTGGCTTATTTTTTATTGCACCCAATGGTAGGAATGGATCCTTCCGATATAAATAATATTCCATCTAAATATTCCATAACTAATAGTTTTTTCCGTTAAATTTCTCAACCGTGAACTTTCCATCTTCTGCCATTTCTCCCACTCGAACCAAGAACCCTCTTTTCCTGTGAGTTACCTTTTGCTCTGATACCAGTTGTTAGAAAAACAAGATCACAGAGAAATAAAATAAAACAAATGAATAAATAAAACATAGAAGATACACAATATTTGTGTCCGATCTTTCCACAAACAAAACATTTTATCTCACCACCTCTGCCTCTGCCTCTTCCTCTTTCTCACGGAAAAGTGTTCTTATCGACATACTGTCCTCTCTGTGAGATTCATCCTCTTTCTAGTTGATTATGAGGTTTATTTTATTCATCCTTGGGCTTATGTACTCTGTCCTGGGCAATTTATTTGCCTCTGTGTTGACTTCTACCTTTGCCCCTTTGACCTTGCTTTCGGGCCAATTTTTCTTCTTCCTTCAAGGCAATTTGATAAGCATCTTCCACATTTCTTATCGTCACCATGATCATCTCATCCTGAATGTCATATCTCATAACATTCATGTATCTAGGGATCTTTTCATCACCACTCTCATGATGAACTTCTCTAATGTTTAGTCGGTAAAACTCCTTAGTGTATTCCCTCACTGTCATCCCCTTCTGTCTCAAATTCTGCATTTTTCGAAACAGGTTAATTTGATAGTCTCTGGGTATAAAATTGGCCTTCATATTTTCTATCATCCTATCCCAGATTTTTATTCTTTGCTTGCCCTTGCAACGCCTATCATCGTACAATTCATCCCACCACAGTGTTGCATGCCCTTTCAATCTAGTGACAACGTGTTTTACCCTCCTACCTTCTTCAATATCTTCATAATCAAAATATTTATCCAGATCTCTAAACCAATCTAGAAGATGCTCAACATCTAAGTTGACTTCATACATTGGAATGCCCATTTTTTCTTTGGCCCCTATTATTTCAACAACTTTGAATAGACGTTCTTCTACGATGTCTTTGGCTACAACTTCTTATTCAACTCTAGCCTAATTTTCACTTTTGGCTTCACTGATATCTCCTGTATTAGTAGCTCATCTCTATGCTATCTCAATAGAATCTAATCAAGCACGAAGTTCTCTCATTTCCCTTTCCACGGCTGGATTGGGCATTGGTCTGTCTTGATGTCTTCTGGGAGGAATTGTTCAAATCTATTCCATGTAGAATTCAATTTACAACTTGTCTTATGTCTCCCCCTACCTATAGAAAACAATGATTGTAAGCTCTTATACCACCTGGCACAACACCACTACCTCAACAGGTTCTGCTTGATCTCCCGGTCTAAGGATCGTTCTCAATCTCCCCTTGAGCCGAAATGGCTCTTTGATTCATAGCTATAATCTTCATATTTGTAACCATAGGTCCTTCTTAGGAGCTACGCCTATGCAAACAAGCACTAGGCATGAACTCTTACCGACGTGACCAACCAATGTGACCACAACCTTTATCCGAAAAATTATTTCACGAATCACGATTTCGAGGGTATTGGCATGATACAACCCCAACACTCCACATCCATGAAACCTTGAAAAATGATGTGGGAACTCTCCCCAGGATCATATCTAACGATCTTGTGCTTCCTCCTCGATCGACAGCCATGATCGCATCGTGACTTCACGTTTCATGATATCGGGACTATTTGTGTAACGCAAGCCTAATGCTCCAACTCTCGACTTCCGAAATTCTGAGATCTGAATTCAAGAGATCAACAACTCTCATTGATCCAAATTCAATGGATAGTATTCCTTCTGGGCTTGTAAGTGCTGAAAGGTTATCATCCCTTTCCTTTCCACTGATCTACTTGATCCAATGGCTCGTGGAATTTTGGTATTCCTCCCTCTGAGAAGTTCCATCGTCCATTCATATTTTCAATGGCTCCAAGCCAAAGGACTTGGCACCAATTATTCTGGGGTTGACCTCTGTGAGGTGACTTCAACCTTCTGATTTTATTCGAATCCCTCGAATTTTCTATCCCTTATGAGCTTGGCTTCTACTACAAACTCAATAATTCCAAGGGTTCTTTGAGAGCACTGCTTGTGGCACTCACGATAACCTCTATTTATATGATGTATTCCTCTTCTATGTGCTCCTTGCAATAGAAATCCTTCAACACCTCACTTGGTTGGAAAAGTATAAGACTTCCCCCTGCTTGCACACTCCTTGCACGACTTTGTACTATACATGCACTTATGCTGGTATGAGAACAACAATATCTTTCCTGAGCGTTTCTGAGGTAAAAGTCAGAACCTATCAATGCACACTTTGGAGACTTTCACTGCACTCCTTGCAGGAATTCTCAGGATGAGAAACAAATGAAACTCATTCTCTCCCTCTCAAATACTTCATACATTCACTCATGAAATCATACATACACACACATTTGAAACAAATTCATAACATATCATATAATCAAATTGTAAACATACCATTACCATTAAGAGATGCAAACAGTATTCACCACAACACCATGAAACTGAATTAAAGCCTTTTCATATTAATTCTAGTGCTTTTGTACATGGGTTCAATAACAACAACTATCTTCTTATACAACCTTCTATTATTCCCTGCTCCCATATTCTCTTTCTCTACAACTCTCTAATTCTTACATTGAGAATAATGATATATTACAATACACATGAGGGAGCTTTCTAGAGTTTTACCTCCTACACAAGCTACAACTACTTTACATTTAATACAATAAATTCCTCCAACAAATAGATGAGATCAATCGCTCAAGATCTGCATTACAACTCAAAACATAAATGTGAATTCATCCTTTCAAGATATTACATTAATGTCTTATCCTTTCAAAATGTGCGCTAGGGCATATCCAACTATCCTCCTCTCTTGTGCTTGCTTTGCTGGCTTGATTACGATGTTCCTACATCATAAAGGGTTATCCCAAGATCAACCTTCTCCAGTAGTTAAGTTTTCCCACCTTGTCACCCAGTTGGTTTATACTAGATTTTATCTTGTATTGGTCCCACCTATAAGAGAAAATACAAAAAGAGAACATCTGAACCGAAGGATAAGATTTCACCAGAAAATGTAAATCCCATAGATTGTTTGCCTAGATTGTAAGATCTGGAGAACCATTCCACCATTAAATGCTACATAGTCTAATTGGGCCTCGGTGGTGGGTTTGGTTCTTATTGTTGAGTTAAAGGTATTTAGGACCCCTTAACATAATTGGCGCTAGAAGGAGGGTCGAATAATGAATGTATAACAATTCTTTTAACATAATATTTCACACAGCCTGTAGATTCAAAACATCCCACATGTGTGGCTATTCATTCACAAGACAACCCACACACATTGAGTACTCCTGAAATGAGTAACTCACCCTATCATGAAGAAGAACATATGTTCCCTGATATACCTTATGCTCTTCCTCACGAGGAATTTAACTAATTCATAAGAATCACAAGAGCTTACGCTTGACAGATCGATGCATTTCCCTTAGCTCCCTTACTACCTCGAAGAAACAAAATAAGCAGACCGATGTTCGAGTCCCTTGAAAAAAATTTTGTTCACACAGTAGAAGACCTGATAGATTTCTCCCTCACTAAAATTGAACATCCTCTTAATCTAATTCTTGAAACACTAGCTGACATCTTCTCCGAGCTCGACAATTTTCGGAAGAAGAAGGGTTTAACTCAGAACGCTTGGTTTTGGGATCTGAAGACATGGAAGATAACAATGAACATAATGAATAAAGGGGAAACCCACCTGATAATAATAAACCTTGGTTCGCCATAGATTCTTTGGCCATCCCTGGACAAGTACATAACCTTCCCCAACATCTAGAGAAGTTACTCCCTAAATTTGACCTTGAAACCTCAGGATTGCCTGAAGACCATATCAAAAAATTCATACTAGATATCAGACTGATGAATGTACAACATGAATATGTAGTATGTATTCCATTCCCTTACACTTTCGATAATTTGTCCTCCACATGGTATTTTAACTTAACTGTAGGATCCATAACTAGACGAAGTTTCAAAGAATTTTCTAGATAAATTTGCAGAAGAAACTACTACAAGATATTTGATGGCTGAGTTGTTCGTCACCACCATGATCTCAAAGGAGAAGGTTAAAGACTTAAATCAATTATTTACCACCATATTAAACAAATTCCAACCCGAATATAAACCTACTTAGGAGTTGCAAATCAAAATATACGCTAATGATCTCCCAACTTCTATTTCAATGTTTGTGAAAAGGGCTACCAAACCAAATTTAGTTGATAATTTTGAAGAATCCAAAACGATATAATTTCAAATGAAGGGATGTAAATAAGGCCATGTATAATTATTCAAGAAAGAAGTTCAAATTCCTCCTAGGAGAGGACTACTACTGACTAGACCCCCAAGGAAACAAACAGAACAAGGTCCTGAAAAGGGAAGTGGGGACATAAAATACCTACAACGCATGGTCAAGAAGTTGTCAAATGAAATCATAGACATGAAGATAAGTGCAAGGGAGGAAAACCAAGGCCAGAGGCCCTATAAGCCCTTTTTAAAAATAAATCCACCTTTCAAAGCAATTGAACCTCTCCTAGCCAACTTAAACATTGATCTAGGAAATGTAGCTTCCGACTCTTTCTGTACTTATTGCCAAGAGAAACACTCTGAAAGAGACTCCCTGCAATGGGTGCATGCCATAAATTTGATGGCTAATTGGTTTCTAGATGAAGTCTCCCTAACTGAACAATTAAGCGGCTCAGTTATGAATGTTGTCAATCAAGAAGAGGTTGATCCACCAGAAGAAACAACCATGTTGATATGGGACCTTGATTTACCTATGCCTTCTGATGACCTATTTGAGGTTTAGGAACCACTTGCAGAAGTCTTGGCTGTGAAAACATGAAGAAGGGGTCAACCTGTCTCCAACAACCTCACTACAACATAAACTTTGGGAGGAAAACCAACTCCCGATCACTCGAAAACACCTTTTGTTCCCCAAAGAAACCCTATAAACATCCATACATGAGAATCACCCAATATAGACTACAACATAATAGAATATTTGAAGAATTTGAAGGCAAATATACCGGTCATGTACATGTGTAGAATCCCTTAGCAAAAAGACTTTGTGTTACAAGCATTTAAATCCGTAGAAAACCCTACAATAAGCACGAACCAAGGAGAAATTATAACTCCCACAAATCTAAGAAATAATCCAACTGTGAACGCCTACTCTGAAGATAAGAAGGGAAAACCTTTTGTCCCACCATTCCTTTTGACGATTGATGTCTTCAACAAAAACCTCCATAACTGTTTGGTTGACTCAGGAGCCTCCTCTAATGTCATGCCGTTGTCTATTTGAAAAAAATTAAATGAAGTCCCTCTCAAAAGCGATAAGCATGTTATACAACTAGACAGAACCCAGGTGAAGTTTATGGGATATCTCAAAGATGTGATGATCATAATAGAGACACACCCTAAATTTGTGCAAGTAATTGACATCATTGTAGTAGATATCCCAGAATCTTATGGATTGTTATTAAGTCAAGATTGGTTTGAGAAGTTAAACATATACTTTAATACATATTGGGCTCACATTTGTCTTCCATTAAAGGTCACATGAATATGATCAAGATTGATAGGGAAAGATATCTAAAACAAATTGTCACCGACTTAGAAACCATCAATGAACCCTCATCGACAGATTTCCCCATGCTAGGCAATTATTCCCATGACTCCGATTTCAAGAATTTCTCCCCCCTCTCATCTGATGTCCCTCTTACTCAAAAATCCAAAATGATTTTTCAAGAGAAATTGTCGACGATGACAGAGGAAACCCTCTTCTGTCAAGAACTTGCATTAGAAATCACAGAACAAACAATAGGAGAGGAGGAAAGTGACAAAAAAGGGGAAGCTTATAGGTTTCACCCACAAGTTTGGACCTTATACTTTGATGGACCTAAATCGCAAGAAGGGTCAGGGGTAGGGTGCATCCTCATTGATCCAAAAGGTAAATGGCATTTCCTATCCCGTAGACTAGAATTAGAGTGCATAAACAACACCACTGAGTATGAACCCCTAGTAGAAGGGCTAAATAAATCCATAGACTTAAACATCAAAGAATTGAAGGTTTTTGGAGATTTTGAAATCATCATTAGAAAAGAAAGGAATACTATACATTGCAACTCTCCACACCTGAAGAACTACCAACATGAATTGCACATGATAATAGAGCATTTTGAAGCCTTCAACATTACAACAATCCCCAGAACAAATAACATTCTTATTGATTCTCTGGCCACCTCTGCCTCAAGGCTATCACCTCTAGAAGATTATGAATCTTCCCAATTCTTTGTGGAGCTACTCTACAAACTATCGATGCCCAAAAATATTTCTAATTGTAAGGTATTTGAGGGAGATGAACAGATCATATACTTTTTGACCAATCAAGATAAATTTAAAGACTTGGCTATTGACGATGAAGTATTCCAGAAGAAATTAGCAGAAACTGATCCTCATAAAGATAAAACGACTGACAAACCAAGGTCTCACATGATACCGAAAGGGGTAGCTAATTTAAAAAACATTTTTGACTTAAGAGAAATGTTCAAAAGGTCAACCAACATAAAGACAGGATATTCATGCCCCATGCATGAAACTATAAATCTAGGAACTCTGGAAAACCCCAAGAATACAAATCTCAACAAGAAAATATCTAAAGAGGAAAGGAAGGCCTAACTCAAACTTTTTAGACAATATAAATATGTCTTTGCTTGGTCCTACCGAGATCTGAAAACTTATGATACTCACATCATTCAACACACTATCCCATTAAGACCTGAAGTGAAACCCTTCCAACAAAATCTTCAGAAGTACCAACCATCCCTGGAACCTCTCATGTGTCAAGAGTTGAAGAAACTATTAGAAGCCAAAATTATCGTTCAGGTTAGACACTCTACATGGGTAACAAATTTGGTTCCTGTGAGAAAAAAGTATGGAGAAATCTGCCTATGCGTAGATTTCAGAAAACTCAACAAAGCTTCAGAAAATGACAACTACCCAGTCCCACCAATGGAGAAAATCTTGCAGACTGTGTTTGGCTCTGAAACTTTCTCCCTACTAGATGATTTCTCAGGTTACAACCAGGCTCTAGTTTCAGAAGAAGACCGCTTGAAAACTACCTTCTGAACCAAATGGGGAACCTTTACTTATAAATGTATGCCCTTTGGGTTAATCAATGTAGGGGAAACCTTCCAGAGGGCCATGGACATAGAGTTTCGAGGACTAATAAACAAATATGTATTAGTCTATTTGTATGACGTGACTGTGTATTCTAAGAACAGAAAAGATCACATCCAACATTTAACCCAGATTTTTGAAAGGCGTAGGAAATACGGTATATCCTTAAGCCCTAAGAAAACTACTTTTGGTGTCGAGGAAGGTAAGTTTTTAGGCTACATTATATCTCAAGAAGGAATTTGCATAGATCCATAAAGGATTAAGGCTATATCTCAACTTCCATTACATCACAACAATAAGGTCATGCAATCGTTCTTCGGGAAAATCAATTTTGTGTGGAAATTCACCCCTGATTTCGCTGAAACTATCAAACCCTTACAAAAGATGATTCGTAAAGATGATGAATTTAAGTGGGATGATGAACAAAAGAGGGATTTAAACAATATTAATACTGCAATATATCAAGCTCCAGTGTTACGAAGTCCCGATTTCAAAAAATATTTCTTTCTCTACACTTTTTCCTCTAACCAATCACTAGCTACAATATTGAATCAGAAGGATGATGACAACAATGAGACCCTGATGTCATTCATGAGCACTAATATCCAAGGGGATGAACTAACTTACCCCACTATAGACAAGCAGCCTTACGCGGTATATAAGGCAGTGAATCAATTCATATCTTACATCCTTAAGAATCATACCAAATTCATAGTGCTTCACCCTGCAGTCTGATCCCTATTCACTTAATAGGAGATGGGCGAAATAAGAGGAAACTGGATGGAAGTGGTCCAAGAAATTGATCTAGATATAAAACCTACTAAACTAGTTAAAGGAGAAGGGTTATGCAAACTAGAAGATGAATCCCATGACCAAGTAAATGAATACGCTAGATGGGAGAATGAATTGGCATTATGGTGTGGTGAGGCTTCATACGTCTCCCCAGGGAAAGAGTCTTGGTATGAGAAACTAACTTATCTCCTGCATCATGGGACTTGCCTAGAAAACCTAAACCCTAATGAAAGGAGAGCCCTCAGGTTAAAATCCGCACAATATCGCCTCATAAATTTAGTGCTCTTCTGTGTTAATTATGATGGGGTACTTTTAAGATGTCTCGAACATGATGATGCAGACAAAGTTCTGAAGGAGCTCCATGATGGTCCTACAAGTTGACATTTTGCAAGAAACACCACTAATCATAAAATACTGAGAGTTGGCTATTATTGGCCTACTTTGTTTAGGGATGCTCACACATACTCTAGAAACTGTAAAACTTTCCAAATAAGCATGGGGAGGGAGAAGAGAGAAAATGTCCCACTCCAATCGGTGGTTGTTTCCAAACCATTCGAGCAATGGGGGTTAGATATCATAGGAGATATTACATTGAGCTCTTCAAAATGACATAGATACAAACTAACCACCACACATTATTTCACGAAATGGGTATAGGCCATCCCTCTGACCCATGTAAGCAAAATGGTGGTGATCCAATTCATAAAACAATAGCTGATTAGAAGGTTCAGTGTGCCTTCCGTCCTTGTTTTTGATAATGCAGCTTACTTTTATTCCACCTTATTAACAGAGTTTTCTCTAGACAAAGGAATCATAATCATATAATCTGTGAACTACTATCCATAGGGGAGAGGTGTGGCAGAATCAACTAATAAGAACCTAGTGAGGATATTGAAGAAAACAATTGTAGACAACCAGAGGAATTGGCATAGTTCACTTGAAAATTCTTTATGGGATGATAGAGTTACACCCAAGGAAGCTATAGGGAATTCCCCATACTTTCTGGTATACGGATAGAAATCCATTCTCCCGAATGAGCTATATCTTCCATCTCTTCAACTTGCTCAGGATTTGAGAGGACAACCCTCATCAATCATACAACAAATAATTGATACCCTCCTCACGCTAGAATACAAAAGGGAGAAAAAAAATCAAAGTTCATATCTCATAAGTAGATAGTTAAAAGGCGGTTTGATAATCATAAGGATAAAGAGAAGAATTTTGAAGTGGGAGACTTAGTCCTAAAGTTGGACAAATAAAATGAGCCTAAAGGAAAACATTCTAAGTTTCAAAATCTATGGCTTAGACCTTTCCAGGTGGCCAAGAGGATTTGGGTAGGTGCATATCGACTCCAGAATCTGAGAGGGGAACCTGATGCCCTCCTGGTGAATGGCTAAGCCGTAAAACAATATTTCCATTATTATATATATATATATATATATTGTGTTTATGTTTTCACGATGTTTATTTTAGATACGTTGATTGAAATTTTTTTTTATGGTTTTGTCTTTTTCTATTGTACTTCCTTGCTTTTGAATATTGTGTTTAGAAAAAAAATGGTTGACCTTAATTCATGCGATATGACGAACTTTGTTCCTAACTCATCGCTCACATACAACACAAGAGGCGCTAAGAGACCTGCAGTTTTTTTAAGGGGTCCTCTATCTAACCTTCACAGGTGAACAACCTTGGAAAAGTGATGAAGTGTCTGTCGGGTGGTATGGTAAAACCTTGAGGGAAATATGGTAAGATGAAAAGGACTACATGTACCTCAAAGACAGAGCTAGCAAAGTTTTACCTTGACCATCTCATTTTGAAAATAACATGCGTCCTCCTCTCCCACTTGCTCAGGGAATTATGCCAAAATAAAATAAACTATATCAAATGAGCGCACAGTAGGGGAGGGTATACATATAACTCCACCAGGGCTATGGATTCTCTCTGGTAGAAAAGCAAGGTCTGTGACGTCGGGGTGACTCCATCGGGGCTTTGGATGCTCGTTAGCAATGGAGAAACATTGTAGCAACTGAATAAGGGTAACTAAAAGGCCTAGTGCAAGTGAATTCTTTACTAGAATCTTTTCAAAAGGGGCATGAGTTAGGGTTATAGGAAACAAAGGTGGAATAAAGGTTGAAAACCCCACAGGCAGAACCAAATGCACCAACCAGGGAATTTCAAATGGAAGGATAAAATAGGCTTTGATAAAACCCAGTTAAGTTCTTAACCATATTTTGCATCATCCGAGCTCGAGGTAGGAACAAAGATTGTACTTTCACCCAATAAATCGCCATTTGTTGAGTAGTCAACACACCCTAAAAAGCCTATTTAAAATTTTTACTTTTTGGGTACCACTTGATCTTTTCACATTCTGATTCGACTTCATTAAGAGAAATGTTTTGTCTTTGATTATTTTCTTGACTCTCATTAGTTATTTAGGTTTTTTTGAACTTATGAAATCCCATGAATTAAATGGCCTTAACACCCGAATAAAGATTCAAAAACTAAAACACTTCACCCGATGCGCTCAGATTCAACATCGGAAGGAATTCAAAGATATAAAATAAGCCCTCAGTAAACCTCAGTCGTCGAGCATTGATCTTCATTTGTATCAGAAAAATGAAGTTTTGTTTTGTGACAAGTCTCACATAAGGATATTGTTGATAACCAACTCCACTTCGGCACTGGTTAAAGATGAGGGAGATAGACTTTAACAAAAGAAAAAAAAAATCACCGGTAGACGATGCCTAACACGCTTATCAGAATCGGGAAAAAACCTAAAAATATTGCAACAAACATTTTGACCACACTAAAGGTTATTCCTGATCGTTGATCCCCGATGTGTTTCGACATCGAAACTTTTTTGAGGGATCTAATCCAAATGAAGCACTACATAGGTTTATCGTCGATTGTTGACCCAGGATACACTTTCGGCATCAACAAGCTAAGGTTTTTTTTAGAATGACTAACTTAAGGAAAGTTCTGACTTCAACAAATACACGTGAATTAGGTCATCAGTCTTCAACGCCATGTGTTGATTGGAGAACCATACGGTCTAGTTTTATCCCAAGTCATTCTTGGTTCCCGAGGTCCAAGTCACACCTCCGAGTCATATTTTCCACGACAACATTGTACGATGATATTGATCATCATCAGAGATTTTTTGAAGGACATCAAGGAAAATGTTCATAGTGCATCCCTGATCCCCGATCCACCCACTGAGAAAGTGACACAGTGGGGAATTTTAGCATTAGATATGATTGGATTTTGAGCATTTAAGGGGATAATTTATACCAAATCCCACATTAATCAAAACAAAGTTTTAAAATCACCAATAGACCAAATCACCCCTGCGCCTCCACCATCAACCCATGATGAATTTAAGTTGCAGAGATTTGGCGGCAGATCTGTTTAAATTTCACTCATCACCCGAATTTAGTGCATGATGCGACACGATAAGTTCTTCCCTGGTTTAAATTCTCTTGAGTTATTGAAAACAAAATCATTCTGCGCACAAGGATATTCAAAGCATCTAGAGAAGCAAGATGACTAATTCAAAGGTTGCATAGATCCCGTGAGTATCAATATAACCAATTTTTAGCTAGCTTTACAGGTATGTATCAAAGTCTATGTATTTTGTATGGATACAATTTATATGTATTTTCTATCAGGTTTTGTTCTCTACACACTCTCTAAAATTTTATTTTAAGTTGCAAGAAGAATGCCGCCAAGAAATCCAAATACTAGATATAGGTGAAGCCTCTTCTCTAGGTGTTGTAAGACAATTATAATACACTCTGAGGCTAGAACAATGAAGAAGGATTTCATCCAGCCTCTGGCCTTTGGAGATATAGAGGAAAGTATAGGGTCCAAGATGACACTCCAACATTGAGGAGAGCTCTTTACAAAGATTATTTGGGAGGAATACCTGGAATACATCTCACACAGTGATCTAGATGTGAGAGCGATCAATGACAAAGTGTTCCTGAACATCTGACGATCATACCAGCATATGGTACCGAGCAGAACTCCCATTTTTCCTTGTATAGAAATCCTGAAGTGGCTCATCGACCACACAGACACACAAAAGTGTTTAATAAATGATGACAATGGTGGGTGTGTTAGTTTATTCCTTTAGGTAGAGGTCTAGAAACACTACAAACTCCAATACCTCGAGGAGTGGCTGAATACAGATTTCATTGTGAATTTCTACGAGCACCACTACACCAGCCGAGTGATGGCCTCATGGTGGAGGGAAGACAATAAATACACCAACTAGAGAATTGGATGGTACCATCAGACCAACTTAAGAGAGACATACTTCTATGTGATGGATATCATCCGTCGATTATATGGAGAGAAGGATTTCTTCATATTTTCAGAGGCATGGATACCCTTAGCTTACACAGTGGAAATATCCGAGAGTGGTTTTAACTGCAGAGAAAACATTTCTAAACAACTGAGCATATGTATACAATAGGCTCAGACGTCGAAGGAAGGAGAGATACCAACTTCTACATGGCTTCATATCTACTTGATGTCATGTGCGCCCAAAAAATCTTCGCCGACATGAATCTGAGTTGGCATGTTGTAGAGCTCACAGTCCACGTCTACTTCATCCTGTTATGGTAGAACATGTATAAAACGTCTTATTGTGTCACCTACGATGAATTCATTGCATGAATTTATTTCATTCTTTTTAAGAAGGAATTCCAAAGACTATCAATTGTGGACAAGAAGATGATTTCCAAAGTAGGCCACTAGTACTTGGATGAGCACAACACATACATTAGGGTGTTTGGGGCCACCAGAGCACCACATATATTACCAGAGCATGTCTTGGACTGGATTATAGTAGGATAAATATTATATCAAACCATATTACAAGGCTACAACAACACCCTGTTCAAGGACAAGAAGCAAGCGTTCATTCCCTATGGTTTCCATGTAGGTTTCTACTTGGTTAATGACGCAACTCAATCAAAACAAGAAGGGATAATCCATATTGAGTTCAGGTTATAGACAGGAAATTTCCACAAGCATGACCCAAAGGGCCTGGTCCTACAACATGCGTCACAAGTGTCGTCCTGCTGGCCATAGACCCATGACAAATTTGAAGATGAGGTCTTCACGGAAATTGCCCAGGACTGGGATGAGGTGGTAGCAAGGATGTTCGACCCCAAAATAACCATTTTAAGGGCCATGAGCCTAGATGAATAGGTGATGACCATATATAAATCATCTCAAGAGTCCCTCAGAGCCAGAGAAGAAATCAGAGAGAAAGAAGCAACAAAGGTTCCCCTAGTGGCCCAGATACAGGATATAGGATTCTCTATGACACATGACGTACGGGAAAGGGGATTACTCATGATAGAACAGGCACAAAAAGTAATTGATCAGCTACAAGATGACCCAGACCTCATAGGAATGGTAGGATCCCCTGTTGGAAACCCATATTAAATCTAGGTAGGCCCAAGTGGCCCTGAGATGATAGAAATTGATGAAATCGTTGGGTTAGATAACCCTGAAATTACAATGCCATAGGATGGATCACTGGGGGATGCCTCATCTCAGTCGGAGATAGTATGAACATCAGGGAGAACAAGTGCACCAAACCCCCTCTGCGAATTGATAAACATATATGATGATGAAGAAAGTCTGAAGGTATCCCTGGTGACTCCTATGTAGATCATAGAGGAAAAGGAGCTCGAGAAGGAATCCTCCCCAGCTCCCAATGCTCAAATTCAGAGCTCTTTACAGAATGACTAAGTGGTTTAAAGTGTCTTAGACACTGAAATACTCAATGTACTAGAGACTCAAAGGATAGTCTGATGGATGAGCTAGGCCCAAGCAAACAAAAACAAGAAGCTCCACAATAGGAAATCAACATCTCAATGACCAATTATCAAGTAAGTACTGGGCCTACCCTCGATGATTCAATTTCAACTGGTACTCAAACTCTCTATGAGAAACAAATAGATGCTAGACCGTCAGAACATATGGAGTAGGTTCAAGAACCCATTCCCGAATAGATATACACCATCAGAGGCCTGGGAAATATGTTGACCTGGGGAGGTCAGCATATCACCGAACCAGTGGATGAATTTTCTAACATACATGCCATCTATTATGATCGAAAAAGGAAAGATATCATGTAGAGAACCACCAAGAAAAGGAGAATCACTCTAGATCACTCCATCCTTATCACCATGGAGGAAATGTTGATGAACATAGAGCATGCCAAGAAATACGAACTTATTGGCATAGGGATGGAAATCCCGGATTCCACCTTGGACAGAGAGAAAAGGGTTGAAGAGGAGATGGCCATTGCATTGAAGGAATTGGAACATCTACACCACTTGGAAAAATATTACCAGGACACCACACAAGACGCGGTGTTTCTAAGGAGCGAATTCTAGGAGGGCTACATTAAATTTACAGATGAATGACACCTATTCACTGCAAGGGTATCTGAGATTCAAGAAGACACTGTCATGGCATTGGCCACGTGAAAGGATATGGATAGGTGGTATGCAAAATCATACCAATCCATGGAAAGGATCGACTATATCAGTACGGTTAAACAGGGTCGAGATTCTGAAGAGCATGACATTTGGGTGTTAAAGGAAAGAAACTTCGACCGCATAAAGAAATCATCCGAATATTGGGAAAAACTAGCTCAAGAACCTCATCAAGAAATTCAAGAGAAATGGGTCGAGTGAAAAAAGAGTTGGACCAAGATTAACCGGGAAATGAGAGACATCAGCCTCCCCGAATTTGGTACACCCAATGACTTTGTCGACTTGCGCGACATAGTGAAATCACATGCCGAACAAGACTCACCATGGGCTACGGAGATAGAAAAGGTGGTGGACATGGTGCTAAGGCAAGTGCAACAATTCATGGAACACCCCATCAAATATCGAGCCATGTTGCAGTAGTTAAGTGCCAGAATAGTCAAATATCAGGCACAAGAAATAGATATAAGATATATTCTTTCGGCCCCAATGGAACAACATAGATTCATGTATGCTAACACATGCGAGGATCTCTTTGTCAAATGGTCAGAGTATGAGAAGAGTCATCCACTAAAGTGAGATCATGTGATGACTCTTAGAAATACTGATAGAAGAAAGAACCATGTGTCAAGTTTTGTTTTACTTAGATACACTGTAATAGTTATTTTTAGTTAATAGTATGTTATAAATAGGAGGATTGACCTGTTAGAAAAGGGTCAATGGTTGTTGCAAAGACCCTCATTTATGGATTTGTAAAGAACTATTTCGGAGCTACCTTATGATGCAGGAGCATCTACGACGTCATGAAACGAGCAGCGCGGGGATAGAGAGATACAGTTGGACAGTGCCAGCGCATACCTTTTTGAATAACTTGAAGATTGTTGCATCGCCGTTTAACTAAAGGCATTCAAAGCTGAGCGCACTTGTATTATGTAACAGATAGGAAGACATTTAATAGTTTTAATGCTGGTAGATAGGGTTAGCTGTAGATTAGACAGTTTTTACTTCCAGGAGGGAAAACGAATATAGACACCCTCCTTGTATAATTGAGATTATTATTCAGCATTGGCATAGAGAAGAAGGAGGAGAACAACTCAGAGAACTGGTGAAGAACTCCCATGTACAGATATTGAATTGATAGTAAAGCTTGATTCAATTTCATGGCTGTGATTATTCTTTGTGTGTTGTTGATATTATGTTGTTGCATATTTGCTTCTTGTTTTTCCTATTGTCTATATGCTGCATATGTAATTGCATGGCAGGTTCGAAATCTGAGGGAATGAGAAAATGAGACTTAATTGTTTCTCTGTCTAAGCCTGGAGATTCCTGCATAGAGTGCAGTAAAATTCCTCCGCATAGAGTGCATTGAGGTGGTTGGACAGATTAACCCTCATTCTCATTTGTCCAGAAGTTGTGTGGGTTTATTCAGACCGTGCAGGTGAAGTGCAGGTTGAATTGAAAGACTCAGAGGTAAGCCCGGGAAGAGGAGAACAGGGAAGCCCTGATTCAATTCCATGGACATGTTTATTTTCGGCGTACTGTTGGCACTGTGCCTTTTCATGTTGGCTTCCTGTTACTTACTTCTTTCATATGCTGCGTATGTGATCTTATGGAAGAATTGAACCCAGAGTGATTATGAGTGGGAAGTTGGTAAAAGCCCAGGAGGGAGAGTTCCTTACAAGTACTTGTGGAACAGACCCAGGTGAAGCCCGAACGGGAGAAGTTTCGGAGCAAAGGACTCTTCAAGAGGAAGAGAATCGACGACTTGAACTCTTGAGAAAGAGTTCACCTTCAAGTGCAAGTAGAAACTCATTTTCCATCGCATTTCGGCATATCGGGTTTGGCGTGTGCAAGAGTTGCATGCACGTCGAAATCGTGAGTTGCGATTTCCCGATTTAAATCGGAGCCATCGGTTCTTGGAGGGACAGGTGGCACGAATCCAGAGAATCGGGGCTCCGACGTTCGGGGTTTTCCAACAGCAAGAAAACTTGTATCGTGGATTCGCGATCCACGAAATCTCGAAGAGGACATGGTAGCGTGGGACCTGAAGACTCTAGTGGAGTATAGGTGGCGACTTACCGAAGTTCGAAGGAGGGAAGTCCAAGTCTGCACGTGCTATCGGAATTCGGGGTTCGGGACTTTGTGGTGTCAAGGATTCGTGACATCGCATACTCCGATTTCCTGATAGGGAAATCCCTGATGTGCAAAAGCGTTGACTATTGACTATCGGGGTTCAAGGATTGGAGCTATAGGTGAATCGTGCTTGCGTGAACCGTGAATTCCTGAATCGCGATTTCTCGAGGCCCGAAGGGGAGATCACTGAAGTAATCACTGTGGGTAGAGGACTCCCGAGTGGAGTGAAAGAGTACTTTGACTCTTAGGGCCAGAGTTAGAGAAGGTCCTGGGTAAGAGCGGTCGTGCCGTCGAGGGCAGGTTGGCGTCAAGTGGTATCAGAGCTGGAAAAGGGTTTCTCTTTGCTTTGGTAGTAGAGAGAAGAAATCCACCATGTCGCCCAGGAGGGAGAGGTAGTCACCTGATCGTGAAGATAGGGATGCCCGAAGAAGAGGTAGGCAATCACCCAATCCAGAGAAGGAGAGGGAATTTTCCAGGGAAAGAAGCAGTCATGGACAGAATATAAAAATGGAGAGGGAAATACGAAATCTCCGTGCTAGAATGGAAGATATGGAAGCAGCACAGAGGCGCACAGAAGATATAGGAGATCTGAGTGACTCCGAAGGCGAAGCTGATGCTGTACCGCAAGGTGGAGTTGCAGCAGAAGATGCAGCAAATGAGCGATTAATCAAGGTTATCGCCAGGATGAGCGTAAAGGTGAGGATGGACATTCCAGCTTACGAGGGAAGTCTGGATGCAGAAGAGTTGCTGGATTGGATCCAAGCACTCGACACCTACTTCGATTATGAAGATATCAAAGAGGACAAGAAGGTGAGGCATGTTGTCACTAAATTGAAAGGACATGCAGCCTTATGGTGGGACGAGCTGCAGGCAGACAGGCGTTCAAAAGGAAAACAAAAGATCAAGAGCTGGGATCGGATGATCGCCAATATGAAGGCGAAGTTCATCCCGAAAGACTACCAGATCACTCTGTTTAGTCGCATGCATAACCTGAGACAGAAGTTGATGATGGTGAAGGAGTACACCAAGAAATTTTATAGGCTCAACATTCGAGCTGGTCATCGGGAGAGTGATGACAAAAAGGTGGCGAGATACCTGAATGGTCTCAGGTATGACATTCAGGATGAATTGAGCATGGTCACCATCCGAACAGTTGAGGATGCGTACCAGATGGCTCTAAAAGCTGAAGAGAAGCTGAGCCACAAGCAAGGACAGCGAGGGTGAGGCAGAAGCCAACCCAGAGGCAAAGCAGTTGCCCAAGAGAGAACTCAAAAGCCCAAGGAGGATTGGAAGAGGCCTCAAGGAAAAGATGAAAGAGGTGGAACCTCACAGCAGAGGTAGAAAATTTCTGAGCCGAGGAGGTAGCGATATGATCAGCAAGGAGGATATGCTGATGCCAACACTTTTCCGCGTACCCGAGGTAGAGGAAGGGGTCGTGGAGGAATTATCACATGTTTTACGTGTGGGAAAGATGGACATAAAGCCATTGATTGTCCAGATAGGAATATGGACAGAGGAAAAACTCACGTCGCTGAGGCGTAGAGGCGAGACATTGAGGATGAAAACACTGGAAGTGGGGAGTCACTGACAGTGCACAAGGCTCTCTTGAAACCTGAGAGAGAGGTGGATAGCTCAGCGCAGAGATGCAGACTGTTCTGGACGACTTGCAAAACCAAGGGCTGGAAATGCAAGGTCATAGTGGACAGCGGGAGCACCGATAATCTCATTTCGACCGAGATGGTGGAGAAGTTGGAGCTGAAAACAAACAAACACCCGAGTCCATATAAAGTGACATGGCTGCAGAAAGGACACCATGTATGTGTTACAAGGCAATGCTTGGTCAATTTTAAAATGGGTGAATATAGGGATGAAATTCTGTGTGATGTCATTCCCATGGATGTCTGTCATGTTTTATTGGGTAGACCTTGGCAGTATGACCGACATGTTGTTCATGATGGGAGAATGAACACATACACCTTGGAGAAGGATGGGAGATCACATACCTTACATCCGGTAAAGGATAAGAAGGTGGAGCCGGAAGTAACCAACATGATACTTCTCATGAGTGGGAAGGAACTTCTCACAGATATGGAGAAGAATGAATATCCACAGTTCTTTGTTGTCAGGAAGCCGAAAATTGTCCTAACAAGCACAAGAGTGGATGACTTGCCGGAAGAAATTCAGGAACTACTTGGAGA
The DNA here is from genome assembly GCA_009831015.1 of Picea engelmannii. Taxonomy (NCBI): domain Eukaryota; kingdom Viridiplantae; phylum Streptophyta; class Pinopsida; order Pinales; family Pinaceae; genus Picea; species Picea engelmannii. The sequence goes on from ML776793.1 coordinate 325,997, forward strand.
GTTCGCTGATATCATCATGGACGAACTACCTCGTTCGTTGCCACCAATGAGGAGTGTGAGTCACCACATTGACCTCATACCCGGAGCAAGTCTACCGAATAAGGCAGCGTACAGGTTGACACCTTAGGAGAACGAGGAGGTCAAAAGGGAGGTACAAGATCTGCAAGATAAAGGACTGGTGAGAGAAAGTCTTAGTCTGTGTGTCGTTCCAACGGTACTGAGTCCGAAGAAGGATGGAGGATGGAGGATGTGTACAGACTCCAGAGCGATAAATAATATTACCATCAGATACAGGTTTCCACTGCCGAGAATGGATGATCTGATGGATTGCCTGAGTGGGGCAAATTACTTTTCCAAGATAGATCTCAAGAGCGGATATCATCAGATCCGGATGAGAGAGGGAGATGAGTGGAAGACAACATTCAAAACAAACGAGGGTTTGTATGAATGGCTGGTCATGCTGTTTGGGTTGACAAATGCGCCAAACACATTTATGCGACTGATGAATGAAGTCCTGCGAGAATTCATTGGAAAATTTGTGGTTGTATACCTTGATGATATCTTAATTTTCAGCAAGACCAGGGCTGAACACGTGAGGCATTTGGCCATTGTAATGAGGAGGCTACAGCAGGAGAAGCTGCTGATCAATTTGAAGAAGTGTTCCTTCATGAAGACAGAGCTCATTTATTTGGGTTTTGTAATCTCGGCAAATGAATTGAAGATGGATCCTGACAAGGTTGAAGTAATCAGGAATTGGCCATCGCCAAGAAATGTTTTTGAGGTAAGGAGCTTTCACAGTTTGGCAAGATTCTACAAAAAATTCATTCGGAATTTTAGTGGAATCAGTGCCGCAATGATGGACACTGTGAAGAAGCGGCATAAGGTTTTCCATTGGACAGCAGAGGCTGAAAGGAGCTTCAATTTGTTGAAGCGAAAGATAACTGAGCAACCAGTGTTAGTGTTGCCAGATTTTTAGAAAACCTTCCAAGTGAAGTGTGATGCCAGTGGGTATGCTGTTGGAGGGGTTTTAAGTCAGGATGACAGACCTGTTGCATATTACAGCGAGAAGCTGGATGATGAAAAGCTTAAATATTCCACGTACGATAAGGAGTTCTATGCCATTATCCAGGCATTGAAAAAGTGGAGGCATTATCTCGTACCCAAGGAATTTGTTCTGTACAGTGATAATCATGCGCTATAGTTCGTGAGTTAGCAAGAGAAGAAGAATCAGAAGCATGCAAAGTGGGTGGAATATATGCAGAATTTTACATTTGTGATAAAGCACATTTCAGGGACTGCCAACAAGGTAGCTGACGCCTTGAGCAGAAAGTGTCTATTGCTGCAGGAATTCAGGGTCAAGACTTTGGGTTTTGAGAATATGAAAGATATGTATGCAGGTGACGCAGAGTTTGGCGAGGCATATGAGGCAGCTGAGAACCCATTTCTTAGGGATAGGATTCCGTGGATTGACTACCTGATCCAGGATGGATTGTTGTTCAAAGGAAATCAATTGTGCATTCCAGATTGCTCTATGAGAGAGAATTTGGTGAAGGAAAAGCACAGTGGAGGCTTAGCAGGTCATTTTGGGCATGAAAAAACATTCGCCAAGTTGAGCGAATCATATTCTTGGCCAGGCATGCGCACTGATGTAAAGCGATTTGTTGACAGGTGCCGAATATGTCAACATGCGAAGGGCCGGAAGCAGAACACAGGGTTCTATTAGCCATTGCCCATACCCGAGAGGCCATGGGAAGCCATTAGCATGGACTTTGTGTTGGGTTTACCGAGAAATCAGCGAGGAGTTGATTCCATCTTTGTGGTGGTGGATAGATTTTCGAAGATGGCACATTTCATTCCATGCCATAAGACCAGCGATGCAACCCACATCGCAAATTTGTTTTTCAAAGAGATTGTGCGGTTGCATGGATTGCCGAGAAGTATAGTCTTGGATCGAGACACGAATTTCATTGGTCACTTTTGGAGGAATCTATGGAAGAAGCTGGGGACTGACTTGGCATTCAGTTCTACTTATCACCCCCAGACAGATGGGCAGACTGAAGTAGTCAACAGAAGTTTGGGGGATCTGTTGAGAAGTTTGGTAACTGAGCATCACAACAGTTGGGATCAGATTTTTCCATAGGCAGAATTTGCGTACAATGATTCAGTGAATCGGAGTACAGGTAAGAGACCATTTCAAATTTTATATGGGACACAACCGAGAGGAGTTTCTGAGCTCAGGGAGTCAGAACAGGCTGAAACTAGCAGCGCGAGAGCTGAGGAATTCCCTGAAGCAATGCAGGAACTTCACATGCAGGTGAAGAAAAGACTGATGAAGGCAAACCAGGAGTATAAGCGCAGAGCCGATCAGAGGAAAAGACAACTTCAGTTTGAAGTTGAAGACATGGTTCTAGCGCACCTAAGGAAGGAAAGGTTCCCAAGGGGGACGTATAACAAGCTCAAGATGAAGAAGATCGGGCCATGCAGAGTCCTGAGGAAATTTGGTGAGAATGCATATGAGCTTGAGTTGCCAGAGGGCATCGGAATATCTCCGATTTTCAATATTTCGGACTTATACCCATACAGGACTGATACAGCAGACACTGGAACCAAGGAACCAGTGGTCCAGTGGCAGAAGCAATTGCCAGTTGCATAGAAGCCAGAGATGGAGTGCATACTAGATAAAAGAGTTGGAAGGAAGACCAGGAGAAAGAAATATTTTGAGTACCTGGTGAAATGGAAAAATCACCCAGTGGAGGACGCCAGCTGGGAAACAGAAGCACTGATTCAGAAGCATGGGCAGACTATGCAGGAGCTCATGGACAGGAGCCCATGAAATCTTTTGAGCCGAGGATTATGATGCAGGAGCATCTACGACGTCATGAAATGAGCAGCGCGGGGATAGAGAGATACAGCTGGATAGTGCCAGCGCATACCTTTTTGAATAACTTGAAGATTGTTGTGCCACCGTTTAACTAAAGGCATTCAAAGCTGAGCGCACTTGTATTATGTAACAGATAGGAAGACATTTAATAGTTTTAATGCTGGTAGATAGGGTTAGCTGTAGATTAGACAGTTTTTACTTCCAGGAGGGAAAACGAATATAGACACCCTCGTATAATTGAGATTATTATTCAGCATTGGCATAGAGAAGCAGGAGGAGAACAACTCAGAGAACTGGTGAAGAACTCCCATGTACATATATTGAATTAATAGTAAAGCTTGATTCAATTTCATGGCTGTGATTATTCTCTGTGTGTTGTTGATATTATGCTGCTGCATATTTGCTTCTTTTTTGTCCTATTGTCTATATGCTGCATATGTAATTGCATGGCAGGTTCGAAATCTGAGGGAATGAGAAAATGAGACTTAATTGTTTCTCTGTCTAATCCCGGAGATTCCTGCATAGAGTGCAGTAAAATTCCTCCGCATAGAGTGCGTTGAGGTGGTTGGACAGATTAACCCTCATTCTCATTTGTCCAGAAGTTGTGTGGGTTTATTCAGACCGTGCAGGTGAAGTGCAGGTTGAATTGAAAGACTCAGAGGTAAGCCCGGGAGGAGGAGAACAGGGAAGCCCTGATTCAATTCCATGGACATGTTTATTTTATGCGTACTGTTGGCACTGTGCCTTTGCATGTTGGCTTCCTGTTACTTACTTCTTTCATATGCTGCGTATGTGATCTTATGGAAGAATTGAACCCAGAGTGATTCCGAGTGGGAAGTTGGTGAAAGCCCAGGAGGGAGAGTTCCTTACAAGTAATTGTGGAACAAACCCAGGTGAAGCCCGAACGGGAGAAGTTTCAGAGCGAAGGACTCTTCAAGAGGAAGAGAATCGACGACTTGAACTCTTGAGAAAGAGTTCACCTTCAAGCGCAAGTAGAAACTCATTTGCCATCGCATTTCGGCATATCGGGTTTGGCGTGTGCAAGAGTTGCATGCACGTCGAAATCGCGAGTTGTGATTTCCTGATTTTAATCGGAGCCATCGGTTGTTGGAGGGACAGGTGGCACGAATCCGGAGAATCGGGGCTCCGGCGTTCGGGGTTTTCCAACAGCAAGAAAACTTGTATCGTGGATTCGCGATCCGCGAAATCTCGAAGAGGACGTGGTAGCGTGGGACCTGAAGACTCTAGTGGAGTACAGGTGGCGACTTACCGAAGTTCGAAGGTGGGAAGTCCAAGTCTGCACGTGCTATCGGAATTTGGGGTTCGGGACTTTGTGGTGTCAAGGATTCGTGACATCGCATACTCCGATTTCCCGATAGGGAAATCCCTGATGCACAAAAGCGTTGACAATTGACTATCGGGGTTCGGAGGTTGGAGCTGTAGGTGAATCGTGCTCGCGTGAACCGCGAATTCCCAAATCGTGATTTCCCGAGGCCCGAAGGGGAGATCACCGAAGTAATCACTGTGGGTAGAGGACTCCCGAGTGGAGTGAAAGAGTACTTTGACTCTTAGGGCCAGAGTTAGAGAAGGTCCTGGGTAAGAGTGGCCGTGTCGTCGAGGGCAGGTTGGCGTCACCTTAATTGAGAAGTCTTGTTTAGGACCAGAGACAAGTTTGTGTTTTTCATAAAAAATGTGTATGATTGGATGTGAATAAATACTATTTCTGATTTCATCTCATGAATGGATGTTGTAATGAGTAAGAACTTCTAGATTTGTTGATAAGTCATTTGATTGAATGTTTTTCATAGTTCTCGTCTTTAATGATGAAAGTAAATCGTTGTGTTAATATGTGATTATCTGATAAATTGTGTCTCAGTCAATAATTGGAATGCCAACAACTTAATTTATTAGTGTTAGGCATGTGGTAGAGAATCATTGTCTGCATACTAGAGTGAAAGGGTTATCCCAAGCTCAACCTTCTCCAGTAGTTAAATTTTCCCACCTTGTCACCCAGTTGGTTTTGTCTTGTATCGGTTCCACCTATAAGAGAAAATACAAAAAGAGAACATCTGAACTAAAGGAGAAGCTTTCACTAGAAAACATAAATCCCATTGATTATTTGGCCGGATCACAATATCTGGAGAACCATTCCACATTTAAATGATGTAGAGTCTAATTGGGCCTCGGTGGTAGGTTTGGTTTCTACTGTTGAGTTAAAGGGATTTAGGACCCCTCAACACCAGGTTGGAATGGGAATAACTGCATTGTTATGGCGGGATCGAGCAGAGACATGTGGGAAGTATCTTGAAGTACAGGTGGTATCGATGCATAAGATGGCTCGTGGAAGTGTGTCACAGGACATGCATAAGACATTGGGATGGTAGATGACCCCCAAGGTTAATATGCGAACAAGGAAGGTTTTTCCTAGGGTGTGTATAGTTCAAACATGGGACGTATAAAATTTCTATCTCATTGACTTGAAATAAAGGTTCTTGGAAAAATGACCAGGAATCACAAACATTAAAAATTAAAATATAATAAACAAAATTTCCTGACATCTAGCATAGTTGAAGGAAACAAACTTAGCATTCCGAAAGAAACACACAAAAATTGTTCCCGAATTAGTTTTCTTTGAAATTTATCAAAAATTAATAATGTTTGCTACATATTTATGGAATATGTTCCTTATTTCTAGAATGTGTTCCCTATTTATGGAAATTTATATGGGTTTGTTATATATAATGGGATTGGGGCTCCCATGGACCATAAAATAAATAAGTACAAGAAATAGGATTGTAGAAAGAAGAAGTGCGTGACAGTAGAGAGGAAGACATGAAAAGAAGAAATTGGAAGTTATGAGTCTTTGGTTAGATATTTCTATTTAAAGAGGTAGAATAACTGGAATGATAAATAAAGAAATATGTGATCAATATAGACTTACTATGAAGGTGATGCATTTTTTTTGTTGTCATTGACGACCATTGGAATCATGCCAACCGGTTGTTGCCCTTCATCGGTGAGCTTGACCATTCTTCGTTGGAGCCATTATTCAATGTAGATTCTCATGGGGGGCACATTGATTTCATCCCATATTTCTATGTTGAAAATCTTGTTTTCTAATTTTTTTATGTCCATAGAAATACTATGTAGAGCCTGTTCTATTTCTTCATTGTTTGCCGAGTAGTCCACTAGCCAGTTCTTGACATCATCTTCACCATATTCAAGGATGACGTAAAACTTTTCTAAATACAACCCCTTTAAAATATCAAGTTGTTCATCAAAGGATTTCTTTGTAAAGGACATGGATTTGAGGATTAAGTTTGGGTATTGAACCTCGTTTTCCAGATAAGTCTATTTGGGTAAGGTTTCTGAATAATTCTTCTTTCTATGATATGGCTTGTTCACATGATTCAACAATGAGTTCTAGGTTCTTAATTTTATCTTTCCATCATGCTTTTAATTTTTTGATCCACTTTGGGGAGGGAAGATCGTCTTGTCTTCTTTTCAGATATGAGTTGTTGATGGCATGGTTGGAAAAAGGGATCACCATTTGTTCATAGAAACGTTCTTCATTTTTTAAATTCATCTACAAATGTCCGTGCAAATGATTTTCCCCCTTTTGAAAGGAAGCTATATTTTGTGATGTTTCCTAGGCTTCAATAATTAGCTGCATTGTTTTCTTGATGTTTTTCTCTACAAAGGCTCTATAGGATATGAGGAGGCTGGATATTCCTTTTAACTTGGATACAGGGGTATCAGGCATGGTTTTTTCTAAAGGACTGACAAACACCAGGGTAGCAATGAAAGCCTCCTCCAATTCCTTGATTCCTTCATTTAGTTTGGAATTCTCTGCTTCAATTCCTCCAATGGAATCATCAAGAGAATCAATGGTTGCATGGTGAAATCGATATATTTTGGACGGATGCATTTTCCTAAAGTTAATCTCTGTGAGAGATTTTCCTTTCTTATTTCTTACATCTCTCTTTTCAATGGTTAAATTTTTAGATTGGTTGTCAGAAACGACGCTTTGGAATACGAAGGATTCATCTTCGTCAAAAATGTCAGTCTTATCTATTTCCATTGTGGAAATATGGTGCATCGCATCCACAGGAAGATCGAATTTGCATAACATGGCATGCACAAAAGTTTCAAGTTGCATGTTCTCACTTTCAATTTTAGGTTCTTCCTCCTACCCTAGAATTGTTTTTCTCTTCTTCGTTAGGGGAAGCTTGTGAGGAGGGTTGTTATCTCCTCCTCCGTTTGAATATTTCTAGGTTTCTTTCTTACTGGGGTGGGTCATTGAAGCGATGCTCCATGATGTTTTGATCTTGGGAGTGTTGGTCGGGGATTGGACACTCTTCTCATTAGATCCTTTTCCCTGTTGTCTGTACAATTCAGTTTCTCTTTGAAATGTCTCTACGTCATAATCATCAGAAGCATGAGTGTTGCCATCACTGTCTCTATCTTCGGTTAGGCATCTATTGATAAAAGAGATACTAAATCCAATTGATAGTAAATTTTCTCGAAAAATCCCATTTGGGTCGAACCCTTTTATCCTTTTAACATATTTTAGGTTCACATTTTTTAAATGGCCTGGAAATTCATCAATATTGTTGACGTTTCTGCACATGGAGTCCCTCACTTTCTAGGGCAAAAGAATTAACTGTTTTTTTATCTTTCCATGGAAATAATGCAACCAATGGTTGTATTTCCTTTCTATTTTTGTAACAAACATATGGTCCGTGATGTGACATGGAAGGAAAGTAGGATTTTCCTTGGTGCCAAAGATCATTATTACACTGTAATTTTCCTTTCGTTCAAGTGTCCCCTTCCTGTGAAAAAACTTGGTTTCCTGCCCAGACATCCGGGGATCATCCTTTCCTAACAATAAATCTTTGAAAACTGAGACAAATTCATTAAAAACCTCATAAAAAAAATGGGAGGCCTTGTGCCTCCACAAGGGATGGTAACAAAATGTTACTAGGTCGAATTCATAGTTGTTGGATGTGGACCAAGTTTTGGAGAAACTTAGTCATGTTTGACCATTTTTGGGACTTCGATAGGCTGGTCGAAGGCATAGCGCAAGGAGAAGCGGAGATCATGGGATCTAGGCCCCTTTTTAGGGAATTTTGGGTTCTGGGTTTATGTAACAGGTATGGGATGTTGGCCCATGAGTTTACCTATGTTTAGGCCCCATTTGCAATGTATAAATAGATATCTAGGTGATGTAATAAAGTATTAGTAGTGAATGTTTATGGCTTAGTGTAGAGCTAGAGAATTTTTGCATACTATGTGTTAAGACTTGCAGAGCTAAGTGCAAGTGATTGTAAGAAGCTGGTGTGCAGACTGTGTAAGAAGGCTTTGTGTTGTGACCTAACTTGGGGAGGAGACTCTAGTGAGGTGGTCGTAGATATCCAATCCTATTCAGAGTGGGTATTGTAGCTCTATGCATTGAATGAAGATAATAAATAGAATAAGAGTTAGTGGACGTAGCCCCACGCTGGGGGTGAACCACATATATCCTATGTTATGGTTGCTTTGTGAATTATGGCTTTTATGTGAGTTATGCTTAGTGTAGCAATATATGTTAGATGCATCTCATATAGTATCTTAGTTCTTAGTGATGTGAATGAATGCTAGATCTTATATATTTCTATATGATAAGTGCTTGTATATGTTAGATCTTGTTGAATACTGCGTTGTTCTGTAATTAGGGTTTTCTCCTGCAAAGTGGATAAGAGTTAACTATTAATGAATGTTGACTTCTAAGTGATCTATTAAGTACTGTGATCACATATATGTGTCCCAGCTAGGTTGTAGACACTTGAGTTTTGCAACCACCCCTGCCTCTACCTCGAGTTAGACTTCATCTCCTTCACAAGTGTTGTCGAAAGGGCTGGTAGTTAGGATTTTTTTGGTGCATTGTTGAAGTGTTGAACCCTGGGTTTTCCCCTATGCCAAGAAATGGTTGTGTTTCCAGGACCTAAAACTGTGATTGGTGGGAACTAAAGAAAAGAGAAATCTATGTGTGTACATCTATTTCTTTAGTGCGCAGTACTCTACTTGACTTGTGAAGCTCTGTGCTAAGAAAAGAAATCTGATCTGAAGAAAGAGATAAGATCTTAAAGCTTTGTGCTCTGATAAAGGTAAGATAAGTGAAAAATTTTGTTTCAAAATAATGGATCTAGGTATGTTTGATAGATTTTTTCCTAGTCTAAAAACTAGGGCACATCTAGAAGAAAGAAGATTTGATATGAATAGATCTAATAGAGCTAGTGAAATATATGTTATTCCTATGCATAGAAAGAACTGTTGGAGTAACAAGTGGATGCAGGATCCTAGAAAGAATTTTGTGCAGATCCACCACTATGATCCCAGTGCACAGTACATGAAAGGTTGGGGATCGTTCAAGAGAAAGAGAGGATTGACTCTTTGCTATAATTGTAGAAGATCGGGACATATTGCTAAGGGATGCCCTGGTCAAGGTCCTATTTTCCTTTGTTGTAAGGCTACTATACATGAATTTTTAGATTTCCCTAGAATGATTTCTAAAGTTGAAAAGATGAAAATGAGACAAGAAAACCTTGAGAAAGGTCAAGAGAATAAGAATATGCTCAAGAACCAGAAAGAATCAGAGATTGTATTATTTCAGATGAAAGAAACCCTGAATGATCACATAGACATCAACTTATCAGAGGTCTTAAAAGAGAAGGAGTGCATAGAAACAAGAATAGGAGACTTTGACATAGACTGTGTCCTAGGTGAGGAAACATAGGTGAATATCATGACAGAAAGAACTTGGGAAATTTTGGGAAAGCCTACTATGGTTCCTTCATTGGGAGGAATAAGATTGTTTAAAGGGAAGATGATAACCCTATGTGGAATACTTACCTAGATACCTATGAGTGCTTATGGAACTTCGACAGAAGAAGAATTTGAGTTCATTAAGTTTGTTGAGAACAAGGCCCCATTTGCTATCTTTCTAGGAAAAACTTGGGTTGAGAAAGATCAGATATGAAGGAAATGAGAAGAGGAAGCTATAGAAAAAAAAAGACAAGAACTAAGAGATTTCATGGCTAGGAGAATAACACACTTACTGGAAGAATAGGAGGATAATTCGAAGCTACTAAGGACTAGAGACCTGGCTGTCGAAGTTGAAAGAACATAGGAAGACTTGAAACCCTTGTCCATAATGGATAGTAGAGAACCTACCCGAGAAAGAGAAGAAGTATTACCCTCAAACCCTATGAAATACCCTCCACAGTGTGAAGTTACTATGCCAAGAGGATATAAGAACAATAATGGAAAGAGGAAACCAGTGACTCAAACCATAGGAAATAAAGACAGAAAGATCAACAAGAAGAAATCAAAGTTAGAAAAATTGCAGGAAGTTCCATAGAGGACTTCGTAGAAGGAAGGCTTGCAGAACTGGAACTTCGTTTGGATATCAGAACAACATCAATTGGAACTTTTCCACAATAAAGCAATATGACCGTTGGAGGCATCCCAACTGTTAGAACGATGCTCCAAAATGACTAGAAACACAGTTATTGTTGGATCGTTTGCCATTGGACCATTGGGATCATGCCATAACGGATGAAATTGCATTGATTAAGGCATTCCTGCCCATTGGAAGAGTCCGTTACGATGTTGTCTATTTATCCCATCGAGTGTTGCACCGAGAACACTTTTTCCAATTGGGATTATTTGAGCCCACAAAGAACTAGTTTCTTTCACGCAGTACCAATTGAGAGCTCACCATCTGTTCTGTTACATTGAGTGTTTGCTCACTGACCTGAGATATCTGACCGCGAGCGTGCATGTCAGACAACATTATCATAGTAGAAAATTCCATCGAAGAGATCCTAATAGACCTCGTGGATGAAAAGGTGATGTCTGTAGGCATACAAGCTTCATGGATGCGAGGATTGGAAGCATCCCCGTCGACTTCGAAGCATCGGTCTAGCCGACCCTCTACTAAGAAATGTAGTAAGCATCATGATGACTTGGTGAATGAAAAGATCATGCCATCTATCCTTCTCGACTACATCCCACCTCTGACTGGTGCGGTTAGTCATGATAGTGTCTTGAGGGACTTCGACTACACCTTGATCACTGCGTACCTCCCAAAGGGGATACACGCAATTGGACTACTGTTGGGACATATTATGATGTTGAAGATCATTGAATTCAAATTGGGAGATTGCAAGAACTATGTCATTCTCGCCCCACATAAGTATTTTACCAAGAAAAAGGGGATGAAGTCGAAGATCATCCCCCAGCCGTGGACCATGAACATCGCAAGGTCCACCATCCTGAATGTAAAGAAGATGCCCCACTTTGGAAGGCATCAGGAGGTTAACGCGTGTGTTAAAATCCTGTTTTCTTGATTCCATGGCATTTATTTATGGCTGGACAGATGCATCACCGTAGATCCAACGTTGATCCATCATATCACCAGATTAAGCATGAAAGGACCAGACCCACAAGACTTTTATCCAGGGAAGGCTGCGAATCGCGACCTGGCGTAGAGAATCAAATACACATATGGCGATGTGGAGAAGGGGAAGTGAGGCTACAAGGTAGCTTCCATCCAGAACAACACATTACACCTAGCCTTCCAGTTGATCATTGGTAAGATAGTAAGGAAGAACAGACCCACACAGGTCATGGGATTCGTTGTTGACCTCACAGGAAAATGCATTGAAGGACTACAAATGAACTGGGCGAGTTACCTCATCAAATAGTTAGATAAATATTACTGTGAAGCTCTAGATTAGGGATATGAGTTCCATTTCAGTTGACTGCTAATCCTCATCACCTTCATTTCTTGGGAGATGCCGGAAGGAGTGACCTTCCCTGAGATTCATTCGTCCGAACCCCTAGCTGCAAAGTTCACTACGCTCTGGTACTTGAGCGACATGGTAAGTAATGGAAGTCAAACGTGGTGTTCCAAACTTATTACCTGTAGTTGAAGAGGGATATTGAGTCTTTCCCTTGTATGACGGCAAACACCCTGCACAGGCTCAGGCCATTTTTGAAGTTCCATGCAGCTAGACATTTTATTTATATCACTGCGTGAGGAGATGAACATAAATAAGAGATTCAATCCTACTATAAGCTCATTGAGGAGGAAATAGAAGAAATAACTAAGGAATGGCCCACAAAATTCCTTATACCAGTCAACCAAGAAGAACTGTTCAACTTCGACCTCATCGAGAGTCTTGTGGTCACTCACAAAGAATATGATGGACCCATCAATAGTAGAAGGAAAAATATGAAAGAGGTACAAGATCTAAACAACACATCAAAAGAGACTACTTCAGATTCACCTAGAGGGGGAAGAGGTGACGAATTAGACAAGGAAGAGAATGAAAGGAAAGAATACAAATCGTAGTACGACAAAGTAAAACCATATAGGGACCCCCTTGATGAATTTGATACATCCAAGAAAATAAAGGTTTCTCCCAAGAAACCAACATCATGGAAGAATTCAAAAGCGAATAAACCGCCATTTCAGACTGTGATAATGGTGGATGACATTGATGTTGTCATCGCCATTTTATTATATACCTCATAAGATATTTTACAGTGCAATGAAGAAAAATAGTATACCATGTATGATAGGATTTCATCAGAGTTGAAACGGGTACACCAAGCCCTCTAATCCAGTCGCGCAGTGTCTATTGTTCCACCGTCATCTAAAGGGATTGAGTTGGGAGATGAGCCTGGCTAGCTATGCAGACTAGAAGAAGTGACCGAAGCTTGCCTTCGTCATTTCCAGGAGGAAAAAGAATAGGCCAAAGAGGCTCTGAAGCAAGAAAAAGAGGAAGACATAGAGCAACGTTAGGTTTCCCAACAAGAAAAAGACAACATCTAGACAAATTTTGCAAAAGATAGAGCGAAGATCCAGAAGATGAAAGAACAACTTCTCACAGAGAAAATTGGATTTAAAGAAGCATTTCCTAGAGAACTTCGCTCTGTGATGGGATTAGAACATAGGGAATAAAAATACACTGAGAGGTAGGTGGGGAAGCTTGCTTAATCCATTTAGTAGCTCCAACAAAGAGAAGAAGAACTAGAATGACAAGAAGTGACAAGCACTCTGCAGGAATTGCGGGACCAAAGGGAAGAAAATGCCTAGAGTGCAGTCCAAAGAATCAAGGCATTGTCCTTAGAATGCAAACATATCAATAGTTGAAGTGCACAAACTTACGAGTGCCTTGCATAGGACCCTGAACTAAGGACACTGGAGTCACAACTCCAGGAGGCAAAGCAACATGTAGCAACAAGGAAATCACATTTGAAGCCATTGTCCATAGTTGAGAGGATAAAAAGGTCCCAAGAATAGCGCATGGTTTAGCAACAGGTCCATGCCATCCATAGTAAAGTCATGGAAGTGACTCAGAAGCTCCAACTAGTGCAATATGAATCTTGCACACTTTTTGAGGTGATTGAAGGACGAGGTGCATAACTAGAACAAGTGGTCACCATAGTAGAACAATTCTTGGAAGGACCTGTGACGGAGAAGGTTCTTTAGGAGTTCACCGAGAAAGAGGCTCTGGTGAAGCAAAAGTTTGAGGTAGCTCGAGCCAAGGTCGAGGCCTTCGAGGCAAAGTTACCTAGATCAGAGTAACTCGGGATGAGTCACAGGTGAGTGTTGGGGCATGTTGTCCCTTGACCAAGTTTTGGAGAACCTTGGTCATGTTTGACCATTTTTGGGACTTCGAAAGGCTGGTTGAAGGCAGAGCACAAGGAGAAGCGGATATCACGGGATCTTAGCCCCTTTTTAGGGCATTTTGGGTTTATGGTTTTTGTAATAGGTATGGGATGTCGACCCATGGGTCTACCCATGTTTAGGCTCCATTTTCAATGTATAAATAGATATTTAGGCGATGTAAGAAAGTAGTATTAGTGAATTTTTATGGCTTAGTGTGAAGCTAGAGGCTTTGTGCATACTATGTGTTAAGAATTGCAGAGCTAAGTGCAAGTGATTGTAAGAAGTTGGTGTGCAGACTGTGTAAGAAGGCTTTGTGTTGTGACCTAACTAGGGGAAGGAGGATATGGTGAGGTGCACACATATCTCTTTTCCTATGTAGAGTGGGTCTTGTGGCTCTGTGCATTGAACGAACATAATAAAGAGAATAAGAGTTGGTGGGCGTAGCCCCACGCTAGGGGTGAACCACGTATATCCTGTTTTATGGCTGCTTTGTGCATTATTGTTGTTATGTGAGTTATTCTTAGTGTACCAATATATGTTATATGCATCTGATATCGTAGCTTAGTGCTTAGTGATGTGAATGCATGCTAGATATGATCTATTTATATATGCTAAGTGCTTGGATATGTTAGATCTTGTTGAATATTGCGCTATTCTGTAATTAGGGTTTTCTCCTGTGAAGTTGATAAGAGTTAAATATTAATGAATGTTAACTGCTAAGTGCTCTGTTAAGTACTATGATCATAGAACTGTGTCCCAGCTAGGTTGTAGAAACTTGAGTCCTGTAACCACCCCTGCCTCTACCTCGAGTGAGTCTTCAACTGCTTTGCAAGTGTTGTCAAAAAGGCCAGTAGTTATGGTTTTGTTGGTGCGTTGTTGAAGCGTTGAACCCTGGGTATGCCCCTGTGCCAACAATAGTTTATTTTCTTGGACAAAAACAGTTTTGGAAATTGACAACAATGCACTATTGCAAAAATCAAGTAGGATGGCATATCAAATTTATTCGATTCTTTGAATTGTGACAATTGGGAACATATTTCAATGGAAATTAGCTTCCCCCAATCAAAAATTAATTGTTCCTTGACAGTGAAGTACAAAATATAAATAAATAGACGAGAAATGCTTGTCGTGGATTCCTATCTCGTTATTCTTGTAAACAACCAAGCAATTTATTGGAATGGATTTCTAAAGGAACTGGCCTGCAACTTTGTGATATCTTCAGGAACTGTTGCTAGGTCTTTGAGGAACTCAGGTAAGAGGTCCAAACCGTTATCATGTTTTTATAGGAACTACTTGCAGTCTTTTCCTCTGAAGGTCAATGTTGGCTTTGACAATATTAACCTCTTATGGAATACTTGAGGTGACAAAGGAACAAGAGAATGGTCACACAGTGGAATAATTCTTTGGCTTGAAATATATTTTTCGATGCACCAAGAGACCACCTCCTTATAGTAAAAAACCTCAGGGATGCAGCCTAAACAAGTGATTCCATAGGTGAAATCACTTCGTTTTGGGAGGAACAGGATGAATAGTAAGAGTATGCCCTGGACAACTGAAATTTCTAGTACTCACATCCGAAGATATTCACTCTATATCCACAGAACTACTATCGAGTTGTTGCCATAAGTTTATGAGAACATTGGTTTTCTCCAGACAATGTTTGAAATGAAGAGTTGGAAGGGATAATATAACCCTGCACAAATATTGGTCCAATGCATGTGAATGAGAGATCTCCTCGAGATTTTCTCTCATTAATGACAATTTCAACGGTTGTTGCATGATGCATTGTTAGCATTAAAGACTAGTAATTGCATACCTAGAAGTGTGAACATGGTGAGTACGAAAATGAACAATTAAGGATTGGATATTTCATGAACGAGCCAACATGACGACCCATGTTTGAGATGAACAATCAGAAGGGATAATATGACTCTCCAAAAATCTTGGTTTAATTCATATTAATGGGAGATATCCTAGAGCGTTTCGCTCATTAATGACAATGTTGATGGTTCTTGCATGGTGAGATGTTAGCATGAAACACTACTAATTTCATATTAAGAAAGAAGTATGAAGGTCGTGGGGATGAGAAAGAGAAATTAAGGAATGTCTAATTATCGAAAGCAGTCGAGCGGGCTTCAAAATAGGCTTACAAGGTACAACCATTAGAGGTGAGGGCCCGAGGGTCAAATTGAATGTCTTAGAACTTTTTGAGTACAAAACACATAACATGGAAGAGGGAATGATGGGACAGTCCAGAGGGAAATTTGTATATCGTGGAACTCCAGGTACTATTTGCAAGACACAGAACAATGGAAGTGAATCATGAGCCCGCCTATCCAGGAACCTGCAATCGAAAAAGTGGCTCAAGTATGGAATAGGGAATCGACTAGGGGTATTCGTTTTCGATAATATATTGAAACTTGTAATATATATCCCATTACGTGGCAAGATATTTTATGCATGTCTCTGGGAAAGTTCTATGGAAATAGTCAATGTGACTGTCTCGTCGATCCTTTTGATTTTTAATGACGATCTGTAAAGTTGTTGCATGATGAAATGTTAGCATTAAACCTTGGTCATTGCATACTTTGAAAGAAGTGCGAAGGTGGTGGGAACAATAAACAATGACTAAGAATTGGATATTTTTTTAACCCGCCAACCCGAGGATCCGCGAAAGAGATTCCATGAAATGGGCAAGTATGGAAAGTGGTCAGACGGGCTTCAGAATTAGGGTGACAATGGTTCCCCAAGAGACGTGACTTCCTGAGGGTCAAATTGTATGTCTCAGAACTTGAGTGAAAAATTTGCACCATGGAAGAGGGGATGATATGGGAGTCCGGTGGTCAATTTGTGTATGGAAGAAGTGTGGGAGATCTCCTCGACCCTTTTTCTCATTAATGACATGTTTAGGGTTCATGCATGACGAAGTGTTAGAATTAAAGCTTGCCAATTTCATATCTAGAGAGTAGGAAAGTGGCGGGGACAGGGAAACAAATTAAGGAATGGATAATTATCGAAAGTGGTTGGTGGTGCTTCAAAATAGGACTACAAGATACAACCAACAGAGGTGAAGACCCGAGGGTCAATGATCCAGATTATTTTTGGCACAAAATGAGGGTAGGAATATAATAAAGATATGTACAGAGATATCTCAAATATTGAATAATATAACATAAATGTATCAGAGATGCAACCTTAAAAACAGAGATATAGTAATACATAATTTTTTATTAATGAGCGAAAATGTACAAAGACTGTAAAATACAGAGTGAAAGACTCGCTAGAATGGTGGAAACTTATCTCTGAGAAGAGATGTGATGGTTACTCACATATGTAAGAACATGATTGTTACAATGAGGCTCCAAAGGCCTTTTTAACATAAGTAAAATCCAAAACCCTAACCATGAAAGATGAAAATCCAAAAGGTTTGCGGGCCCTGAAGGGGGTAGTTGATACGTCAACTTCCCAAGGGCGTAACTTTTGCATACAATCTATGTTTGGGGTGATCGATACACCGTTAGAAAGGTATAATCAAGAAGAATGATTTTTGACTGGTCCAGGCCAATGCCCCTTATAGTATCTTGGACCCCAAATCCCTAAAAAGCGTCATTTAGGGCCTCAAAATGAGCCCAAAAGTTTGGAACCCAAAACATTTGCGAAAGACTGCCAATGTGGAAAACTATTTTTGTAGCCAGTGGAATAGGTGGGTGGCCACCAATATCCATTTGGATTAGTCAAATTTTATCTCTTGGGAATGTTGACTACAGAATGCATAACACAAAAGAAGGCATGATGGTGCATTCCTATGGAAAAATTATATATCGCAAAACTTTGAGTACTATTTTCTAGCCGTGGAACATTGGAAGCACAATCCTGAGCCTGCCAGTACGATAACCCATAATCGAAAAAGTGTCTAAATATGGAACAGGGAAATGGTAGACTGGACTCGATACACATTAAATGTACCACGTCATGTAGATACAACAAACTTGCAGCTAAGTATTGAAAGGATTGATGGATAGTTGGGCTCGTGATGGGGCATTCCAGCAGACAAATTGTATATCGCGGAACTTCAGGCACTGTTTGCAAGTTGTGGAAGATTCGAAATACAATTTTGAGCCCATAAATCTTGGAACCCACAATCGAAAAAGTGTCTAAGTATGGAATAGGGAAACAATGTCCCAGACTTGTTTTCGCTAATAAATTGAATTTTGTAATAGCTTTCCCATTACCTGGCAATATCTTCTCTGCATGTTTCTGGATATGTTGTGTAGGGATAGTTAGTCCTCAAGGATTTTTCTTATTAATGATTATCTTTACGGTTGTTGCATGATGACGTCTTAAAATTAATCCTTTGTTTTTGCATATTTGGAAAGAAGTACGAGGATGGGTGACACAGGAAACAATGACTAGGAATTGGAGATTTTGTGAACCCTCCAACCCAAAGATCCAAAATAGGGTGAAAAGGTCTCCCCAGAAGACGTGAGGCCCTGATGATCAAATTGTATTGCTCGGAACATTTGAATGCATAATGTGTAACACGGAAGAGGGGACGATGTCAGAGTCCATCAGTAAATTTGTATATGGTGGAGGTCCAGGTTCTATTAGTACGTCATGGAACAATGGAAGTTAATTTAGAGGCCGAAATAATTAATATGCATTGGGAAGGGCGTGATTGTGGTGGGGATGGAAGAGATCCATAAATGGTTTGAATTTTTTTATGAATTCGGGTAAAGTGAAGCTTGCGAGTTGGAGCCCAAGGTGGAATTTTAGATTAGGGATTTGTTTGGGTGCAAGATGTATATCAAGAAATAGGTGGAAAAAATTGGCTAAGTATATAAAGGAATGACCTTCATTCCGAGTAATATAAATGGAATTTTAATGCTTGTTAATGGGAGATGTCCTTGAGGTTTTATTTCTTGTCAATGCCAATTATTTCATACCACTGTGTTCAGTTGTCACTAGTAAGACCATAATTAATGTGCATTGGGAAGGGTGAAAAGTTAGTGGGGATGGAAGGCAACGATAGATGCTTTGAAAATTTTGTGAACCCTGGTAGAATGAAGCTTGTGAGTTCGAGGAGTCCCCGGTGGAATTGTAGATCACAAAAGTTGAGTGCAAGATGTATATTACGTAACAAGAAGCAACAGAGTTTGAAAGCGCCAACCTAGAAATAATGGCCATACAATTGGATAAGTATGGAAAGGAATATCGGTCAGTCAGACTCGTCATGTGAGGGTATAGATGGAGATGAAGATATTTCAACCCTCCAACCTGAGAATCCATGATCATAGAAAGGAGACTAATTATATAACTAGAAAGCGATTATATACGGGAAGAAGAAAGGGGAAAAAGGGCTAAGTATCTCACATAACAACATCTACTTTTCGTTTATTAATGCCAATATTTTTGAACCCCTGGTGAGTTCTCACTAGTAAAATCATAAATTGCATATCACATAATTTTTTTGGGTGCAATATGTATATGAAGGAACATGGGACATAAGTGTTGGATAGCGCAAACCTGGGACCCAATTGTCAGATAATTGGATAAGTATTGAAAGGGACTGCGGTCGGTCGTGCTCACGGTGTGAAGATATATATAAAGATGAGCATTTGAAATCCATGAATCCGAGAGGCCATGATCATAGAAATGTGACTAAATATAGAACCACAAAGGGATAATAGAAGGGGAGAAAACAGGAAAAATTTAAAGATAAAGTGTTTATATTTATTCCAATAGTTTTCATATTAATATATATTAATATATTATTTCTGGTCCAAACGTAAAGCATCTTCCAATTTGCAGGATGTTGTTCAGTTCACAAATTTTGTTGAAACTTTGGGTTTAAGGTGCCTTCATTGGTTGGTTATTCAACATTCCATACTTTTCTAAGTGTTAATTTCCCTCTATCATCAAAAAATTTGGGTTTAAGGTGCCTTCCTTGTAATGTTCCTGGTCATCGACATCAGAGACAACCTAGAGATGTGATTCAGGACCAATTCAAAGATGAGGGAGTGTTTTTATGTGACATCATATTTGGGGGAAAAAAATCCTTTTAGCCAACAAAATATGAGACAAAAAAAAGTCAAGTATGTTGTAACTGCTATTCTCCCTGTATTCGATCATCTATTTGGTTGAAAGGCCTACCTGAATATTTGTATGTTGATTTTTTTTTTTTATTGTTGTAAATTGGAAGGAATGTCCAAGTCACTTGCAAAATGATCCTCTGTTGAAGTACATAGCTTCTTCCAACTACACAGATTTGGAAAGTGTATCAAATGTTGTAGATCGCATCAGAATATATCTTTCGTCATAGGGGTGGAAGATATCGTGGCCCACAAAATGGTCTGGAATATTCAGAAGTGATGCCTCCATGATCAAATACACTCAAAAGGAAATTATAAAATTGGATACTCACAAATGTGAGAAAATATATGCGCATTTGAATCAACATTCTAAAATTACAGAACATTTTATGCCAAAGTTGTAATAGACTTGACAACCAACCAATTTCTATGTCAAAGATTGTTGAGCGACCTATGGATGTAGTAACAGACTCGACATACAACCAAATTTAGATCACTACAGATATTAATGTGAAGTGTAAGAAGTCATTATACAAGGATCTAGGTAGTTTCACCTTCAGGCATCCACACTGGCAGTGAACCCAGGCTCCAGATAGCTTCGACTTCATACATCGACACTAGCGATGGAAATGGGAATAGTTCTATTTACTTCAATGCGGAAATGCAATGAACAAGAAGGGTTGTCATTTTCAAAGATCTTAGACTGTAGGATTGTCATACCTGCAAATAAAATCAACTTTAGTGTTTCTTTGTCATGACATCCACAATGTTTCTCTGAGTCCATAAATATTTGGGCATTGGGTGTCCTGTGCTATAATGACCTTGACATTAGGTACATGTAAGACATATATTCTCTGACATTGCAGTTCTAATGAAATTTCCATAGTGGATGATATCTCGATTGCATTGGCACGATAAATATTAATTGTGTGATTAAAAAATATCCTTGAAGGACGTGAATCCCAAACAACTCCTGAAACTTTTTGAATAGTTGTTTGTTAAAAAAATACATTGTTCTATATTTTAAGAAATAAGAAATTGTATTTTCTATGTATAACATTAGGTTGCACACATAAACCTTTTTAAGTTAACCGAAATTAATACATAGTCAACTCAGAGGTAACTTTCATGTTTGGACGACACGTTTCACTGTTACTATGATGATGCCTTTAAAAAACTAAAATAACTAACACTTTTTGCAAATTCAAAATGGACACAAAACAAATTATCAGATCCCATAATATTCGGCTATTAATGCATTTTAATGGGAGATGCCCTTGAGTTTTCTGCTTATTAAATCCAAACTTTTCGAACCTGTCTAGTGGTTTGTCACTAGTAAAAGCATAATTAATGTGCATTGGGAAGGGAAAAAGGTGGCGGGGATGGAGGGGAGAAAAAATTTCTTTTAAACTTTTCTAAACTCGGGAGTGTGTGAACCCGTGAAACTTTGAAGACTCGACTAAGTATGGAAAGGTGGGTCGTACAGACATATTGATCGTAGGTAGAGTTAGGCTTGTGAGTTCGAGGAGTCTGGGGTCGAATTGTAGAGCACCGAATTTTTGGGTACAAGAGGTATACCTCAAACATGGGGCACCAGAGTTCGATAGTATCTATCCGCGAACCTGCGTTCATAAAATTGGATAAGTATGAAAACAAATGGCGGCTAGTTGGAATCGTGATGTGAAGATATAGATGGAGATCACAATTTTTTATTTTTCCACCTTGGGAACCCGCAAGCATAGAAACGTGACAAAGTATAAAACCAAAAATGCATAATAGAGGGGAAGAACAAAAGGAAAAAACAAGAAACTTTAGAAGAAATTGGCTAAGTATGCAAACGAACGGTGGTTGGTCAGACTCATGATGTGAATATATATATGGAGATGATGATTTTTCAGTTCTCCACCCTGAGAACCCATGATCACAGAAACGTGACAAAGTGTAGAACCGTAAATGCATAATAGAGGGGAAGAACAAAAGGGAAAAACATGCAAGTTTAGAAGAGGGGAACAAAAAGGGAGACAAGAAATTTATACCTCACACACCAACACTTAGTCTCATAACTATGAAGCCACATAAAGACATTAACTATGGGAAAAACATTCTCATTTATGAAATATAGTTGGAGCTCGACAAAATTTGGTTCAAGTCAAAAGAGATGTTGTTTATATCCATTGCAAAATTTTGCATATTATTTTATCTTAATAGTATTTTTTGGTGACCCAACTGTAAAACCATGCTCCAATTTGCATTCTCCAAGTCAAGATGTGTTTGTGAAGAAACAAGTACGAAGAGGCTTAATTGCAGTTGTAGGGCCTCAACTCTGCAAATTTGAATCAAACAACAATAAGAAACATCCAATGAACCAACGAGCAAGCATCAAATAGTCAATTGGAATGCCAGTGAAAAAAATATTGTCCAAATTTACTGCAGACAATATTGTATAAAAATATTGGAGGAATATATTGTAACACAGATGTTAAGAAAACATTTCATGCTGTAAGGATCATGCAAAGGCCTCCCACTGTGCAAACATTTAAGGAGGCTGCAATTTTGCACGGTTGGCATTCTGCATCCGCAATTTGAACACCTCCATATATAAAAAAGGAAATCAAATTTTCTCTTCACATATGAACGTGTTATGGAAGAGGATTTTGACTCAGGCATCTCCAACATTTAAAATTTTCACTTGAAAACTAGAAATAGCAAACAACAAAGAATGAACATGAACGTAAATCTAGCAATGAAACCCACCTGTCAATGGGGAGAGACAACAATAACAACAACAATAATAGGAAAACAAGAATCTAGTCAACAAACAATGAGGAAGCAACAACTAGTGAACCAGGAACATCACCAAAGAACAATATCACCCATATTTACTGCAGACAACATTGCAGAATAAAAAATAAAGGACGAAAAATGTATTGCAACAAGCCTGTCAATAAATGCAAGAATGCAACCGCAAAAACTGAGACCCACTAGTGAATGGAGAAGGACAGAAGGACAGCCCCTGGCCCACAAACTGTAACAACATGTCCAACTGCAGATGCAGGACCACAACCTTGGAAAGTTGAAGAAAACAAGAGCAAGCAACAAATAAAAACCCAGTGAAGAAGCACCAAAAGGCCCAACTGCAGCTATAGGACCTCAACCCTACAAATTTGAATCAAACAAAAATAAGCAACATCCAGCGAACCAAGGAGTAAGCACCAACCAGCTGACCATGAATGCCCGTGAAGAACAATATTGGCAAAATTCACTGCACATAAGATTGTATCAAAACATTCAGAGGAAAATGTATTGTAACACATATGTTAACCAAACATTTTAGGCTGTGAGACTTGTCAGGTAAACATTCAAGGCTGTGAGAACTGTCCAAAGGCCTTCCACTATGCAGAAAATTAAGAAAGGTGTAGTTTTCACGGTTGGTATTTTTGAATACTGGGAGGGATCAAAATCCTCTTGCAGTCCATGTTTGTATGTGATTACTACGACTAGAGAAGTAGGACTGTAATGCTATCTTCATCTCCTTCCTAATCACCAATTTTCGACAAAAAACCTACCTCCATCACAACCAAAATGACATATAGGAAAAGGAAATTGTATTTTCTCCACACATACAAAGATGTTTTGCAAGAGGATTTTGAGTTAAGCATCCCCAATAGTCAAATTTCTCACCTACAAACTGCAAATAGAAAAGGAAGCTAAACACGACACCAAAACCCACCCGTTAATTGGGAACGATAGAAGGCTAGTTCCAATCGCGGTTGCAGAATCCCAAGTGTGCAAACCGCAACAAGACCAACAAGAACAAAAACAACAAGAAATCAAGAAATCAGTGAAGAAGCATGAACTAGGGAACCAATAATGTCATTGAAAAACAATATTTCCCATATTCAATGCAGAGACCATTTCACATAAAAAAAAAAAGTGGAGGAAAATGTATTGTAACAGGCATGTTAAGTAAACATTTAAGGCTGTGAGGCATGTTAGGTAAACATTTAAGTCTATTAGGACTGCTCTATAAACATTTAAGAAAGAATGCAATGTGGCAACTCTGTTACGTACGAAAAAACATTTATTATATTATTTTATAACAATAAAAAAAATTAGTAATAATAGTTCGAACAATAGAGTCTATGTAAAAACAAAATTATTCAAAGGACAAACTAATATGAAGTCAACTAATAAAAAAAATGACTCTCTATCTTCAAAACTTTGTATATACAAACATTTCAAGAAAAAAGTAAAAATTTAGAAAGACTGTATATGATAAAAAACTTTGGATATGATAACATATAAAAAAATGGGAATAGAGAAGCTAGAAATAAGACCTCCAATTTGTTATCCAATTAGATCATGACATATATGGTATTTTTTATTATATAGAAATCAATGTTTTTAGTTCCCTAGTTCCAACAATAGATATTATACAAATATTTTTATTCAAAGGACAAACTAATATGAAGTCAACGAATTATTGATTGCTATAGTCCCTCTACACCTTCGGTAGGGACTAATGATAACCCTCAATAAATGTTAGAAAAAAAGTGACAACAATAGATTGGAATAATAATTTTATAATAATAACCCTTGAGAAATATTTTTCAAGTTTGTTTCCTTCGTCAAATACAGTTTAGATTTTAAAATGTTTTATCACTACTAAGATTGACAATTGAATGCATGTACCAATCCAATTTCTAGTGACATAATGTGTAAGTAATAGGACCATTGCTTTAGTGGTGATGTACATTATTGTTTAGGTTAGATATTAAATGAATAATATATGAAAAAATGAATTATTTTTATTTTTATTTAGTTAATAAATTTTAATATTCATATTTATTTTTATTTTTAGGAAAATATGATCTTATTCATATTTGAGTTATTATTTTCTATATCATAATCAATCCTAAAAATAAATAAAATTGCTAAAGTGAATACATATCCCTTAGATAAGGGAAAATGAAATTAACTTACATCTCTAATTAAGTCGATTATTGATACAAATTATTGAGCATTATGATACAACATTTTCATGCATTTTTTACATCAAACTTCATAAAATATTTAACATTATTAATATCTATGCTTTCCTCCTTTTACAATTATTGTAATATAATTTGAAGTTAAAGGTGGATTTATGTGTGCGGACAATTGTTAGCTTCTTAA
Organism: Picea engelmannii; assembly: GCA_009831015.1. NCBI lineage: Eukaryota > Viridiplantae > Streptophyta > Pinopsida > Pinales > Pinaceae > Picea > Picea engelmannii. Next base: position 350,862 of record ML776793.1, read on the forward strand.
GTTAGGGGTTTTAGGTTCCAAGTTTTCTAGCAAAATCAATTTAGTTTTTGTTGGGATATATAACATTTTATTATGATTCTATGAAGAAAATTATGAGCCTTGTAATTATAACAATTATGTTGCCATGTAACAATGAATTTTGACTTTATGAAAAATATGTATTTAGTTGTTGTTGGGATATAGAGCATTATATTATGATGCTATGAAGTAAATTATGAGCCTTGTAATTATAACAATTATGTTGCCATGTAACAATGAATTTTGACTTTATGAAAAATTATTTACATATTGGATTTATTACATTAGTAATAAGTATTTTTTTTTTCTAGGAGATGATAAAATGCCATGTATACCTTTTCCAAAATATGGATTAATATTATGATATCCCACTTATAATATGGCACCTGTAAGTAAGGGTTCATTGAAAGGGTAATGTTAGCTCGATGAGAGTGAAAACCTTAAGGAAGAGTTAGATGACCCTTATTCATGCCTAACCTTTCCCTAAGATACCCCATTGATGAGAGGATTAATACAAAGGAAGGATTGGTCAATCCTTTCCTAGGCTTTCCCTCAAAGTGAATCCATGATCTTGAAGAAGGGTCTTCTAAATATTTCTCGATCTTTCCCTTGACAAGATTACTAGGGTTGAGGAAGGGTTGTCTGACCCTACTTCAAGATTTCGCACAATGAAAATACTATCCAAAGGAAGGGTTGACGAACCCCTCTTTAATATCCCCCTCAATGAGAATATTAATATAGATTAAGGTTCAACCAAACTAGGCTCCCCGTAGATGATAATATTAATCTATAGAAAGGGTTGGTTGACCTACCATAGGATAATATAGATCATGTGTATTAATTATACATTGATGGGAAACCTACAAGATTGAGAAAGGGTCAACTAACCCTAACCCATCCCTAGGATAATATAGAGTATGGATTTTAATTTTATATTGAAATGAAGCATAAAATATTGAGTAAGGGTCAACTAATGCTTCCTAGAGATAATATAAATTAGGAATATTAATTTCATAATGATAGGAAGCCTATAAGAATGAGAAATGGTTTGTGGACCCTTTCCCTAGTTCCCCCTAAATGTCAGTATTAATCTAGAGGAAGGGTCAACTGACCCTTCCCCTGACTAATATAGATTAGGAATATTAATTCTAAACTAATGAGAAACCCACAATCATGAGAAAGGGTTTGTCGACCCTCTACCAAGATGAAATAGATTAGAAATATTAATTCCAGATTGATAGGAAACCTACAACCTTATGGAAGGGTAGGATGACCCTTCCTTAAACTCCCCCTTGATGAGATCACTCATATTGAATAAGGGTTTGATGACTCTTTCTGGGGCTCCCCTTTGAGGAGAATGCAAAGAGAAAGGAAATATAACCTGAATCTTCTTCACACCTGAACTTTTCCTAGGATCCCCCTGGAGAAGAGTACTAATCTAAAGGAAGGGTTGATCAACATTTCACTGAGCTTTCACTTGAGGATAAACCCACAAGATTGAAGAATTGTTTATTACATATCAACCAATATACCACTTGAAATGTAATATTAATCTAGTGGAAGGGTTGGATAAGCCTTCATACAGATAATATGTATTAGGAATACTAATTATACATTAAAAAAACCCTACAAGCTTCAAAAAAGGTTGGCCATATCTTAACCAGACCCCACCTTGACAATATTACTAAGGTCAAAGAAGGGTTATATGATCCTTTTTTTGCCTCATCATCAATGAGTGTATTAATCTATATGAAGTTTTAGATGACCCTTCATCGATATCCCCCTCAATGAGAATATTAATTTAGAAGAAGGGTTGACTAACCCTTCCCTGAGCTCCCTCTAGATGACAATATTAATTTATACGAAGAGTTGGCTCACTCTTCACCAATGTAATATAGATTAGGAATATTAATTATATATTGATGATAATCCCATGATCTTAATAAATGGTTATTTGACCCTTCTTCATTCTCCCTCTTAATGTGAATACTGATCTAGATGAAGGGTTGGATAACCTTTATTTGAGACCCCCTTTGATGAGAATATTAATCTAAAATAAGTATCAATTAACCATTTCCTAATTCCCCATGGATTATAGTATGAATCTAGGGGAAGGATTGGTCAACCATTCCCCAGGATAATAAATATTAGGTATATTAATTATATATTGATAGGAAACCAATTAGCTTGAGGAATGGTTAGTCAAACCTTCCTTGAACTCCATCCTCAATGAAAATATTAATCTAGAGGAACAATCAACCAACACTTTCCTAGGATAATATAAAAATAGGAATATCAATTATACAAAACTTGAGGAAGACTCAATTGACCCTTCGTTGGGACACTCTTCATTGATAAAACAAATCTTAAGGAAGGGTGGGTCAACCCTTGCTAGCGGGAAAATCCCTCTAAAATTATACTAGGGTTTTAAGTATAGATAGAGAAAATGACTCCTTAAAAGTAAATCTAATTTCTACACTACCCCAATCATTCCAAAATAGATGAACATAAAGAAATGAAAGATTAAGTCAAAAACCGTACCTTTTATCCAATGTTTGGTGTTGACCTCCTCAAGCTCTGTAGCTCCCAAGGCTGCAAGTCTCCTCCCAAAGATGACCTGCATCCACAAATAGACAAATAAGACTACAAGCATTTTATTTATATTAATCGATTAGGTTTAGATATAAATTGTTATGTATAAATCGAAGAAAAGACATAAAAACCATCATTTGGGATAGGGGAAAGAGATTCTTTTATTCAATAATCAAAGATTGAAGCTTACAACCTTTATAGGCCAATGCTCTGCGAACTCGGTCCAGGCTCCTCTTGACAATGCTCCAAGTGCACCTTCCAAAAGCCTCTTCTCACAATATATTGATCACCTCAAGGGAAGGGAATGGATTTTAAGGGGAAAAGGGATAGAGAGGGAATGTTGAGGTAATAACTCACAAAAGGCTGCAAATACTCGAGCAAGGAAGGAAAGGGAAATTTGGAATATTTTCACCATTCTAATGCTTGGTTGTGGAATGAGACCCCAAGAATGCTTGGTTGTGGAATGAGACACTTGCGACACTGTCGAACTGAGAAATTTTGATGTGTAACAGATTTCCCCCAAAGTGTGAATTCAAAAAAGGAATGTTGATGACCGAAACACTTTGTATATTGTTCGAAACAAGGGTATGGAGTTGGAGAACCTAGTAGAAGCTACAAACAACCATCAAATAATGTTAATATGTGTTCCATCCCTTAGGTGGGCATACCTATGCTCAAAATACAAATGACTCAAATCATGGACCAATAAATTCACTGAGGATCCATGATGATATTGACTAAGGAGATGGGCACCAAAGATACAATGTGGATATGGCCCTCGGGGGGGCAGCTCAATTGGCAAGTGCTGTGAAAATGAAGTTCCATGAGGTTTCAAGTTCAACTCCCCCTGACTTACAATGTGTGTCGCATATGGGGCCTCGTGGGAAAACCTGGAGGTTATAGTGGTAGAAGTTGGATAACACGGCCACATGTAATGCGAGCACGTGCCCAACTAGTTGTTGATTCCTCCAGACATAAAAAAAAGAAAAAAGAAAAAAAAAGAAAAAGATACAATGTGGATACATCCCTCTATGACCTGACTTAATTGTAGCCATGAAGGAATACACAATGGAGCTATGATGTGATAATAACATAGATACAAACCAATAAAAAGTGGATCTATGTTAAAACATGTATATAAGTCGAATAATTGCCATTGCAACTGGGGTAAAGTGTATATCTATATGAATACTCAACCTAGGGTCTTCGTCATGATCTTATAACAATAAGATTCTATCCATGTGAATAGGTGATTTGATGTCGAACATGACATAAACCACTTGACTACTGATCATTGAGGTATACTATTAAAAAATGCGAGATAAATCACCATTAATGTCGATGATTCTCAAGGTACTTTTAAAGTACAATCCAACGAATGTGAATTATGAGTTGAAGTCGAACACTCCCAGAATCAGTCGGTCAGGGGTCATTGATGCATACCCATTGTCGAATGTGAGGAGGCCTGGCATTGAGGAATGAAGGTCCTAAGGTACTGATGTGTTCCTAAGTATATTTTCTGGATAATTTGTTGAAGTTGAAATGAAAATAATCGTTGAAGGAGGGAATTGATGTATCCCTCATCAATCAACAAGAAACTCGTCATAGGAAAGTGATAATATATAGTAGATGAAAATGGAATGACATGGGTATGGGAACTGGTAACATTATATATGGTTGACTTTTGAGGTGAAGACTTCTGTTGAAGACTAAGGCACAAAACAAGACTTGGGAGCACTGAATTAGAGTGGACCAAAACATAATGCAACAAGTTCTTGGGGCATTCATTGGATGGGACAAAGGAGTAGAAATACTCATAGGATTGGTTTAGTGAGGAGGGTAATGGATTATCCAAGTGTATGGTGAGGTGAAAACAAGTTTCATGTTCAAGAGCGACTATAAGATTTTCCTTAAAATATCTCAAGAAACTTGAACCACTTCCTTTAATTTTCACCCCATCCAGATAGATGAGTACCTCTTTTTAGTTTAACGAGCTAGAGGAGGGTAACACATGATCAATATAACTCACCTTCGGTAAGTTCATGTTCCTTCATTTAATAAATTTTAATAAGTAAGGGTTCATCCCCAGATAGGCCCTTCAATGTGTAGTTTTGCGAGTCCAAAGAAGGAAAAATCATTTTTTTTTCATGTTTAGGGAGTTTGAAAATAACTTAAAGAAAACTCTAAGGTTGTCCTTTTCTGTGATTTTAGTCTCCGAGGTCCGAAAAAGTATAAAATGATACGATGGAGAACTCTTCTAGACATGATTGAATAGAGCGTTCATTTTTCGTAGTTAGTCTGTTGGGATCGAAAAAGGGGTAATCTACTGCCCAATAGGTGACTCTTCATATGTTAATGAGTTCCAGGTAGGATGAAGTTTTCTCAATAGCATCATAATATAATAAAAAATTCTCTTCTCTATAATTTCCTTCATAATCAAGTTATTCTAGGAAAAAGATGTCAACTCTGAAAATTTGACAATAATTCAGGAAAAAATAAAAAATAAATATTATTAATATGAAAAGAAGGGTGTAAATAACTCTATTTGGAAATATTAAAAAGTCAATTAGGGCACAAACAAGTCATTTTCACCTTTCATTTTACCATTTTACCTTTTTCCTTGAGTTTTT
>ML776793.1:356151-394333 GCA_009831015.1 Picea engelmannii
TTATTAATATGAAAAGAAGGGTGTAAATAACTCTATTTGGAAATATTAAAAAGTCAATTAGGGCACAAACAAGTCATTTTCACCTTTCATTTTACCATTTTACCTTTTTCCTTGAGTTTTTTCCCCTTTGGAGTGATTTTTACAGAGTTTATAGTGGGAGATACGGGCAACCATTCACAATTCCGTCAAGACCAGGTTGGTACTTTGACCCTTCTCATTCATTTGGATGCTTTTTTTGTTCAATTTCAGTCTGTATTTCATGATTTTGGGCTCCTTAGAAATCCCTAGAGCATCAAACAGGACCAACGCTCTTTTAAGCAATCGAGGGGGGCATGTTTTAATATTTCAATGCCCTGGTATGCCTTCTAGGAGAGAACTAGCGCTCTATGTTTTCTTTCCATGGAACATTGGGCGCAAAATTTGAATTGTTTTTTAGTTTTTAAGCTATGGAAAACAATTTCCTTTTTTGAAACTTGGCTAATGTTATTTTTTTTTAAATTTGTAGGTTTGCATTAGCCAATATGATTGAATGGAAGGAAAGAGAACATGAATTCGATGATATGGCTGCCTTAAAAGACCCTCAAGTGATGGAATCTCTATGAAAATGTGGTTTATTGAAATACTTCAAGATACAAAATATGAGAAAATAAGTCCTTTTTCTCAAGTATCTGGTTGGGTTATGGGATAGCAATGAGAAATCACTCTAGATACGACCTCATATGCTTGATACTGACATTGAAGATGTGTATTTATTGACGAGGCTCTCAAATATGGGAGAACCCATCCTTTTTTTTGGACACCGGTCTACTCCACTACCAACAAAGGAATATGTTGCGTAATATTGTGTGTCGGGATCATGATCAGTAGGGGGAAGAATCATCATCAATGATGTGATGGAACTATCTCTATTATCTATTCTCTTTGCTATCAATAAATTGGTGGGAAGCACCAATGCCCATATTGCTTCCAAATCTCATATTTCATATGCTATTCACTACTTGCAGCCCAGGATTTTAACTGGAGTGCAGGGTTCTAGAGAAACATCAAAGAGAAAATATCTAGGTGTAGAACAGGTAGACATAGGTAATTTGCATACAGATATTTCTTGGTTTCATTTTTTCTAGAGTGAATACCATATATGCAACCACATATTGCATTGATAGCATGCCCCACATCCGAGCCATGGATGGAGTAGTGGACGAGTCTTTCACCTCGGTTAGGGAATGAACCCTCAACCTTCCGCTTTACCTTTGAATTCTCCGCATGGTGGAGAAGGAATATTGTGGATATAGAGAATTTTACTTATTTTGATGTTGAATTTAGGGGAAACATGGATTTAGTGCTCCCTGAAGAGGCATAATGGAACACATCAGGTAAAATATGAAAGTTCATGAACTTGCAACAATGTTTTTTGTTTTTATATGTATATATGTATTTTTTTGTTGTACAATGAGGGATATAAATTATTTGTTTTCATCATGCAGACAGAGGCACGTCACATCCGATAGGTATTCCAACACTAGGACATTGTGGTGATGTTCAGGAAGTAGTAGAGTTTTGTGTCGGAGTAGGAGGACTTCGTGAGGTGGTGAGGAACCTTCGTGGGTTGACCATGGCTATTCCTTCCATGGGGATATGAGATGTACCCTTACATCTTCAAATATATATAGTCAGAGTGTATGAAGGCCTTAGTCATCTGCCATGATGAGTGACCAAAGCAGTTGTGTGTTATGATGAGCATAATGTAGTGCAGTAAGACGAGTAGAGTCTCCTGACACATTAGTCTTTTATGATGATGTCATGGGCATAACGGCCCACTATTTTACCCTGCTATGTACCTTTTGGATGATGTATTTTGACACACTTTTTCTATTTTATATACATGCATAGATATATGAGTTTTGGAGTGGCTACTTAATTTTTTCAAATGATGTGATGTTTTTATTTACATGATTTATTTTCTGAATGCTTATCTATGTGTAATGTACCAATACAACATATAATTTTCTAATGAGTCTGTAGTCATATTAATTTCTCTTGATATATGTCTATATTCTAAAAATTCAAAATATCTTTTGAGAAGACAAACCCTTAGATGGAGACATAACAAAACTGGATTACGAACAATGTATTCACGGTTTAGTTGACAGAAAAAGAGTTGAGAATAAAGGTTGATAATTAAATGAGATATACATAAATAAGAATCTTCAGTAAAATTCCAATGATGACATGATATTATGCAACGTTATTGGTTTCACATCCCATGAAAATCCTTCCTTAACTCAGTAACTCTCTAGAGTGGTAGATGACCCAAGATGCAAAAGCAATATTCTGGGTATGTCGACTAGCGCCATCCACAAATACAAAATAGATAGGAAAGGATGATGACATCTATGCATTCAAGAACAAACAAAAGTATACGAAAATTTAAAGAATGGGCAAAAACTCATGCACGCAAAAGAAAAGACACACCAAACCAAAAACATACAGTACAATAATGTACAAAGAACACATGCGAGATATTATATGCATAGTACTTCTTTAGGTAAACCCCATTTCGGGGCTCACTGAGAGATAATCCATTGTAATCGACTAACTCATAGATGCCTCTCTATGGTACATTATTCACGATGTATGGCCCATGCCACATAGATTCTAACTTACCTGCACCAATTTTGTCATGATATTGGTCATAGACTAGGATCAGATATCCTTCTGCGAAAGTGTGAGGTTGAACAGACTTATCATATTGAGTCTTGATGCATTTTTTATATGTCTCTTTGATGAGAAAAACATCACGACGGGTTTCATCCAACTTCATTAGATATAAAATCGTTCTTCTTCGATAGAAGTATGGGGTAGGAGTTATATGGTTAATTTCAGGGATGGAATCTCCCATTCAATAGGAAACACTACTTCCAACCCATATACCAACTAAAAGGGTGTAAATCCCGTGGCAGTTTTAACTGAATTCCGATAAGACCGGAGTGAAAAGAAGGGCTCCAAATTCCAAGAGGTTCTTTTCACTCCCACCATGCATTGAAGCATGGTCTTCAGAACTTTGTTGATGGCTTCAACTTGTCCATTTTCCTGAGGATAGAAAGGGGATGGAGTTTCATGACGAAAACCTAACTTGGTGCATAATTCACCCATCATCTGGTTTTGTAAATGGGATCCATGATCAGATACAATATCTTGTGGTACTATGAAGTGAGCGATGATGTGATTGAACACGAAAAGTATTGTAGTTCGGCCATCATTAAGAAATGTAGGCATAGCCTCAACCCATTTAGTGAAATAATCAACTGCGATGATAATATAATTGTGCCCGCGACTGAGGTAGGATTACATTGCATGAACTCGATACCCCATTTTACAAAGGGGATGATGGAAACAATTGGATGGAGTGGATCTGGGTGGGTACATTATTTCTTATGAAATATTTGATAGTGTGGGAAGTTTTTAATGGCCTTAATGCAATCTTTGAATATGGAATGACAAAAATAACCGACACGTAATAGTTTTTGGTTTGTATCCATCCTAGAAAGATGACCACCACAAGATCCAAGGTGGTAGTCATTTAAAACTCATTCAACCTCTTCATGGGTTAAGAAGTGTCATAGAACATTATCTATATTGTGGCGATACAAAGTATCTCCAATGATATGGTAGTAGTTTGAATGGTGTCTAATGCAACGTCATTCGTCACATTAAATTCTTTGTCGGAAGCGTTGGGTTTGGAGATACAAAAGAATGTATCCGTACCATGGATCAGATGTACTAATGAGGAACATTGATTCATAGAGAAGGGAATCACTAGGCTCAGTATTCTCATCATTATGGGGAAGATCGCAAATTAATTTCACAAAAACCAACGATTTCTTATCTTTGGATTTGGAAAACTCAAGATCGAATTATTGGATATTGACGATCCATTTGGAATATTTACCCCAAGTACTTGACAATTCAAGATGTGATACATAGGGTTTGAGTCAACAATGATCATGGTAGTGTGAAGAAAAATATAGTGGTGAAATCTTTGGACAAAAATGACTGCTACCAAAGCCAACTTTTCAACATGTGAATAAAAAAGTTTAGGACCTGAAAGGATTTCACCTAAATAGTATATCACATGTTCGATGCCATGATCATCATATTATACTGACACCATGAATATAGTGGAAGCAGAGGTAACCAAATAAAGGATCGAGGATGATTTTAAGGATGGGAATTTATTTTAAAATGTGGAAACCTTGGCGAATCTTACTAATCCTTCATATGCCAAGTATAAATGTTTGGCGATATTTTTGTAAAAATATTCAAATTTCTAAGGATTTTATATAGTTTTTGTAAATTTTTTGCGATTTTTAAGGTAAAATAATTTTATTCTACAGAATTTGGGCAAATAATTTTTAAAATAGCGAATCTAGTTTTTGGGAAAACCATGGAAAATTAGCCCATGAGCGAAATTTAGCCCCTAAAATCATCCCTATAAAGGATGTAATATTTCACATAGTTGGGGGGATGTACTAGCAGTGTATTTTTTAATGCATTCTTGAGATCATCAAATGAGCGTTGAGCAGTTGCATCCTAGATAAAAGGTGCATGTTTCTGCAACAATATCATGAATGCTTTAGTAATTTTGACATAATTGCATATAAAATGACGAAGAAAGTTTGATTTCCCTTGCAAACTTTGTAGTTGGGTAAGATTGTTGGGAGGAGGTAAAGAGTGAATAGATTTGAATTTTAAAGGATCCACCCTAATCCCATCTTTGGACACTATGAAGCCAAGGAGTATCTCTGATTCAACAGTGAAAATTCATTTATGGGGGTTCAATTGCATGTCGTAATACCTAAATTTAATAAATATTTCCCTTATATGACCAATATGATCATGTCGATGAGTTGAGTGAGCTGGAAATTCATCGAGATAAGGTTTAACAATATGTTTTATGTCATGGAAAGCATACAGCATATCCCTCTGAAACATGGCCCCAACAGTTTTAAGGCCAAAAGGTAATTTCCGATAGGAGAAATTTCACCATGGGAAATGAAGGTTGATTTTTGTTGATCAACAGGTAGAATATCGATCTAGTTATAGCTAGAAAATCCATCCATAAAAGAGAAAATGACACTTCCAACACAATTATCAATAATTTGGTCGATAAAGGGCGTAGGTTAATTGTCCTTTGGACAAGCCTTATTTAGATTCCTATAATTGACACAAACACGGATTGTCCCTTGTTTCTTGGTGACCAGAACGATGTTGGAAACCTATTCGATCATAGGTATGAGATAAATAAAACCATACTTTAGTAGATTTTCTACTTTGTCCTTGATTGCTACAGTTTTCTTGGGATAAACCAGGTGAAGTTTCTCTCTTACAGGTTTAACTTTTGGGTAATTTTTGATTTCATTCACAATGATCGAAGGATCGGTCCCTGCCATTTCTTCATAGCTCCAGGTGAAGATGTCACAAAATGATTTAAACAAGGCGATGTAAGTTTCAATCTCTTCAATTTAAAAATTGGCACCTAGTTGCATGTTTTCCACAATACCTTCTTTTGTGGATATGTCAGCATTGATTTTTTGAGATATGTTTCCCAAATTTCCTTCAGAGATTGTATCTTGAGTGATTATCAGATATTTTGGAGTGTTGACAATATCGATGGGAAATATAGATGAAATATCTTTCTAAATCTCTTCCAAACTGGGAAGAAAGGATGAATGGTGGTGGTTTTCATCCCATGGTGCCTCCTCGATACTAAGCATTTCCATAATGGATTCATCATATGAAAAAATCCGTAGGATGTAATCGAAAGTGGAGGAGAGGGAATCTAACCAAGATGGTAGTGAATATGAATTATATGCTATTATATGTTGGTCTTTAGGTGAATGAGAGGCATATTGAATAGCTTCATACTCAGCCTCTACGGGACTAAGTGGCATAGAGTCACCTAGTAAATCGAATTCTAAGGGACTAGGTATGATCCATGGATCAGATGATTTGAGGGTCTAATTTACCATAGTCGAAATCATATTAACCTTTGTGATATGTTGCATGGTTGGAGGAAGAGGTGTTGGGAAAGTCCATGAGCGAAGAATATTTTAGTATACCTACCTCTACACTTTCATAAGTAATCTTTGAATACCCCAAGAATGGAATATTGTTGGTTGTTTGAGTGAAAGAATCAGAGTTGCAGTAATCTAACTAATCGATGGTCACTATTTTTCCTTGATGAGGAAATTGGGCACATCGAAAGACTGATGAAGTGACAACAGTCATATCATAGAACCAAATTCTTCCTAACAACAAGTTATAATTGAGGGGAGTGTCGACTACTTCTACATCGGAGGAAATAGTTTCCCCCCTAGTTGAATGGATATAGATTTTAACAATCCATGAGTTTGGAAACCTCTTCCATCAAATGATTTTAACATGGTGGGAGATTGATTAATACTAGGTGATTTAAGGCCTTTCCATCAAGATAAGGACATGACACATGTTGATGCTCCCTCATCTAAGATCATGCAATGAATATGTTGATTGTGGACAATGAAATAAATTTGGAAAACAAGTTGGTGAGAGAGTTTTGATTTAAAACTATCTAGATTGAATGTGATATTATTTGATGACTCAGGATCTATGGCTCCGATGGATTCCAAGAGAGTCCTACGTTGTCTAGGGTAGTGTTGTATAACTTCGAGAGCTGACATGGCACAAGGTGCTTGGGACAAATATTCAACAATGTTGTAGTTTTGGGTAGCACGAGAGTTAGGATTAAAAATTGACTTTCTGATTGTGCTCTTGGGTGGACGTAAGATAGAGAAAAAATTTGGTTTCTCAATATGGAGAGGTCTAGATGGAGGGGTAACTTAAGTGGAAGGTGGATCATTCACAATTCTATTAGTTACGCTTTCCTTACTGGGTTTAACTCGTGGTGTGTCATATGTCATAGTGTGAGTGGTTAAATCTACACCATTAAACATATAAATGTGTGCACTTGATGAAGCATCCTTGTTAGGAGGATGACCTAGGTTGCCTCCTTGCGGAGGTGCAAGATTTTTTCCAACCAGTGACTGTTGTTGTGGAAAAGGATGCATCAAGACAGTGGGTTGAGAATTTCCTTTGAATAATTTAGAAACTTCTTCTTGGTGGGCACAGTCTCGTGTGTAATGATCTTCAACACATATGAGACATGGAAATTACGATTTTTGTTGTGGTTTATTTTTAGTAGAAGGTGGTTATGGTTGTGTTTTTGTATTTTTAGTTTGATTATTATTTTTCTTGGGTTTATTCTTATTTTTCTTTTCCCCCCCTGATTGTGGTGGTGAACATATTGGACTGCATTCACTTTAGATACTTTAGTAGGGGTGGAGTTTGATGAGAGTGGAGTCTATACTATAGTCGAGGAATTTATTGAATGATTGGTTGTGTCAGTCGATTGTGAACCAGACTGGTTTTGATGGAACCGATAACACCACCTGAATGAGCAATGGAGGATGGTTTTGATGGATTGGTTGATGTGCGGGGAGTGTTTGGGATAAATTCATACAAATTACCAGATTGGGAATAGAGCAGATCCAAATAATGGGCATGAGCGATGGATTCCTCTTTTGTGACTACATCACCCATGGCTACATCATGAGCAATATGAGGTAATAGATATTTTGTGAACCATTCAACCAACAACTAGTCGGGAATGGTTGTTTTGACCAACCGTCATCGTCATCTCCATTCATGAATATGATCATAAATATGTATGGAGTTAGTATAACAAAGGGAGGTTAAGAGTTCCATTCCAATTTCGTATCTGATGGGTAATTGGAAATGGGTGAGGAAAGCCATGGAAATTGTATTGAAATCTTGAAAATTTATTTGTTATAACTCAATGTACCATTTAGCCGCTGAACTCGTAAGTGTATGCTGGAAAATATGCAAATAGATAGAGTCATCAATCAATGAGTTTGATGAAAACCAAAAATGAAATGTCATGATGTGGTTATAAGGGTCTTCTTCAGGTTTACCGTCAAATTTTGGAATATCAGAAGGTAATTTGGTTGGAATTACTTGAAAAAAAGGGGAGTGTAATATGGGATCGTTTGTTAATATTGACAAATACAATAGATCTAAATTAGCTAAGAAAGGTAACTTTCTATTGCCTTGAGGATGATACTAGTGTGGCATAGGAAGACTAGTAGGACTGCAAAATGGTTGTAGTGGATAGTTCTATCCAGCAGGTCCTTCAATATGTTTCTATTGTGTATTTTGAAAAACAAAAGTGGGATTCATTTTTGAGGAATTTTCATAAAATGGGAAGGAAAACCCATTTGGCCCTAGGGAGGATAACCAGTGTAACCTAGGGGAGGATATCTAGCTTGACCTTGAGGTGGGTAACCAGGTTTCTCCTAAGGAGGGTAGCCAGGTTTATCCTGGGAAGGGTAAGTGACTTTCCCCTGGGGAGGAAAGGATGATTGGCCTTGAGGACCACAAGTGGGATTTAGGACACATGAGAAGGGTTGTCCAAAATATAGTCTAGAAATATTGGGGTTTAGGGTTACTCCTTCTAGGTTGGGATTGGAATATTCTCCCTGATATGGTTGATTAAAAGGTCCTTCCTGGTGTGGTCCCTAGGAGTGTTTCGGGTTCCTGAAAAAATAAGTTTTAAATTGTCCTCCTATCATAGGTTGGGTAACAACTAGGATTTATTCCGTGAATGGAAGTTTCCCCCCAATTGATATTTTTCTACTGAAGGAAGGTTTCCCCCCATTTAGGATCTATCCACTGAGCGAGGGTTCCCCCTTGGTCGACATTTGGCCACTCACAGAGGATTTCCCCCCAATAGGGACTTGTCCTATAGTCAAGTTTTGTTGTATGACATTGGTTTTCATTATTTTATGTGAAGGTGTCCCAACAGGATTTTGTGGCATGTATGAGGTTGTTCCTTGAACAAGGATGGTAGGTTTAACTATCATGGTACTTTTAAAATGACTAGGTACTACAAAACCTGTTTCACTTGCTAGTTTTCCTAAGGTGGTAGCAGTATTGAATTTTTGTCTGATAGGATGGTCAGCGGACTGAATCAATGGTCTTGTACCCACACCAGTGGTGACATATGTATGTGGAGGGTTAAAGAGTGGTCGAATAAAATTAAAATTTTCATAAAGATCACGACCCAATGGAGTTATCTATATAGGAAAAACATGATTTTGTTATATACCATTTCAGTAGAGCGAAAAAGAGTAGTATATTATTCATTGAAATTGGGTTATTCAGGTTCCATATCACATTCTTTGTATGGACTTTATGGCAGCCTAGCATAGTATTTAACGATGATATTTCTTGAGGATTCTACTTAGAGAAGGAGTGGATCGTGAGGGTTTTTCAAAGTTGGGTTTGTAGGAGGGGTAGGACCTTCCTAGACTACTACTAAATATCCCTTGGGATTTCCGATCAAAGGAGTAGAAACATTCCCAGTTTCTGAAGAGTTTTCAACCTCTTCATCGTAATTGTCTTCAAGTGAGTTAGGAGGTATGGTTCATAGCCTTCTGGTGGAAACCCTTGCATCCTACATGATCTATGAAGACCTTTATCATCCACAATACCAATTTTAAGGATGACTAAAGTAAACAAACAACATTCTTTAAAAAATCTAGAAAACCAACAAGCAAAACAATCACACTTCTCTCAAAGAATGCACTAGTTGGTGATGAAATCCAATATTGCGTGAATGCACTACTTGGTGATGAACACACTTGGTGATAAAGGGTCTAGGATTGAGCAGGTGGATCAGTTACATTGGAGGCCTTCTTAACAGACTTACACCTTCATGCAAGTTCCTGAACGATTTTACCCATGGGTTACCCTCCAAGGAGCCCGAGTGAGTTTGAACAATGTTTGATCCAATTACAATGAAGATTTCCCTTCATTGTCACCTTGTGTAAGGACCCTAAATATTATGGCCACTAAGGATACCAACTTGGAGTCATCCTTTGGGTGGGTACAATCGAGAGTTGGGTATGAACGTATGGGTAGGATATCAAGTCCGAAATTCTTCAAGAGAACTGAGGATAAATGTACCATTAAACTCCAACAGACCCTAAACAAATTCAAAATTCACGAAGCTCTGATACCAAATGAAAACAGTTGATTCTCAAGAAGAACCCCAATATACGATCATTCCACTATGATTGGTTAAGCCTCAGAGAGATAATCTCCATTTCCCTCTCGTACTCGACCTCATTTTTAACCCATGTGTGAGAGGAGGATCCCAACTATGTTTATACAAAGGTTGGATTTTCTCTCCCTATCACAAGATGCTGAGTTTGTCTTGAATGATTTGGAGAGTTAGTCTCATAGCCTATTCCAAATATCTAGTCCTGGTCTATTGTTGGTGTAAAGATCTAAAAAATAAAAGTTTCTAGTTCAATTTTAATTAGAGCTTATTTTGGTGGTTGTTTGTTATGCAAGGGTGAAAGTGAAACTGATGATGTTTGAGACTTGAATCCACAAGAAGGTAAAAATAATGATATGAAAATTTTATTTTCAATGAACTTCTAGTTACGGGAAGGAGAAGAGTTTATTTTATTTACGTCACTAACAAACACTCAAAAATGAAAAATTTTACGCTATTTGGTTCCCAAACAGGAATTCATATAGTTGCCAAATTATCACAAAAACTTCTTAATATCCAATACCAATGCATACAAATACTTCTTTGTTTGATTGTGAATGAAAACTATGATGTTCATCTAATGCTTCATTCTTTCACTAATAATGAAAAAATTAACTATGGTGATCGAAAATAGTATGAAGCAAAAGATCAAACAAACAAACATAATCTCAACAACAAAAAAGAGACCTAAAGAAGAACAAACATCAAACTGTTCAATCAAAGATTCAAAAACACTAAGAAATAAAAAAGTCATACTTAATAGTCTTCAAGAATCGAGTAAGAGATCAAAGAAAAATAAATCAATAAGCCTGTGATCAATAATATTTCTTGTCAATTCCACTAAGAAATCAGATAATTGAGAAGAGTGGAAAAAGTAAAACAAATATAAGAGAAAAAGGGCTGATTTTGCAATCAAGAAAGACAACACAAACTCAATTAAGACTAAAAATAAGGAATGAAAACAAGTTTATAATCAAACAGAAGCTAAGATCAGAAAAAAGAAGTGTTGAGTTAGAGAAGGAGATCCAAAGACTAGACCCAACAAGAAAGAAACCTTGAAAATTTTCAATATGAGGAGATCAAAACTCTAGTAACCAAGACACCAGAGTGCTACAATGCTCCCTAGAAGGATCTGGGAGAGCATTGATCAAGAAACAATACTCTGGATTGAACTGTAGGGGAGTTCTAGTTCTAAGGAAGGTTCGAAAAAATCTCAAAAATATCAGTAACTCAGGAAATTTCAGTAAGAGGCTATGTGAGACAACTAGCAAAGACAAAGGTGATGAAAAATTTAGATCAAATGAACAAGTAGGATCTAAGGATAGGTAAAATTCTCGGATGAGCCAAGTGATGAAAAAGTGAAAGTTCCTCCCTATTGGAGTCTCCAATTTATGTTACTAAAATATTCCCCTGCAGACAAGTGAACTTTCTCTTGGATTACAGACCCCTCTACCAAGACATAAAATTACATTTGGACACTACCATTCATATAGATTCATTTTATCCATCAAAAAAGAGAGAAGTATTATGTACCTCATTTGCAAAAATTTTCCAATCCGCGAGCTCCAAATAATACCTGCAATGGACAACAAGAAACAAACGATTATCTACTACTCTAATGGATTAGACAAAATCAATCGATCTATGAAGATTAAGACAAACATAGACAAGAACATGTAAAAACATAATTTAAGGAAATAGGTCGAGTATATTAATGATAACTTTAAAAGGAAACTTAGAATCTTCAGATGATATTGCAATAGCCTCTCCAAGTCATCCTCGTCCAACCCTTGCTCGAAATATCCACAATCAAAATAACAATGCTTTGTTGATTTATTCTCCTTTTCACCATGGGAATGCCTCCATTTATAGGCTTTGAGAGGCTCAACTACCTTGGGTATATTTGGAATTAGTTGAGGATATGGCTCCAATAGTTGTGATATCTTCCTTAGATGTAACCCTGGAGTTAGATTCAGAAATGCATCAATTGACAAGGAAGACTTAGCACATATCCAATAGATTAATATCCAATTATTTCAAGAAATTTTTGAGCATGCTATACTACTATTAGAGAAATGTATGCAACAAATTAGAGTATGTTAAAATTTTCAACAGAAGAAATCTTATTAGTCAATTAACTTAATTTAGGGTTCGTAGAGTTAGCAGGAAGTTTGAGAGAATTGAAATGAAGTGTGTGTTTATCACTTTCACCATAAGAGAGCTTAAATATTAGTTCCTTTGAGGGTTTTGGAGTCTTTATAACAAAAATGAAATAACTTTTGGAGATGAATCTTAGAAAAGACTAAGAGGTAAGGATTAAAATCTAAGGTGCTATCAGATTAGGGCCTTAGGGTTTAAACCTTAAGGAGAAGGATTTCTAGAGTGCAAGAACTTTTGGGCTCTAGCAACCTTTTCTCCCTTCTTAGGTACTTCAACTAGATCGCAATCAATAATCTAGGGTCAAAATCCTAAAGTGATAGCACTTTAGGGATTTAGGAATCTAAACCTAGTTAGTAATTATTCACAAATTTTGGATAAGATTAACCTTATGAGAGGAGGAAGCACTTATGATCCTCTCTTAGGGTTTTACCCAACAATATTTCTAGCATGAACACATAGATTTCACCATAAAACATTAATATCAAGAAACAATATTGCAAAAAATTACTTAATTCACCAAGATACCAAGAGAGTAAACCCTAATTGCAGTAATACCATCCAAAAATAAGTAAAGAAGATACATCACTTGAACAACCAAGATTACCACACTAGTGTAGAAGAGAGAGATAACCCAAGAGGGAGAAAATTTCAGACTTAGTCTCTCACAAAGGTGAGAAAACTGTGATGATAAAATGAAATAAGGTGATTTATTTATATTGAGGTACCTTGACCTATTTGTCCACATAAATTGTCAACGATAAAATATAAGATGATCAACCCATTTAATTTTCCCTTACATTAAGAAAAATATTTTTTACATGAAATAAAACCCTAGAAGGGTGATGTCATGCCCTAGAATGGTGACGTAGGCTCTCTGTATGAAACAAAAAGCATGAGGATGGAGACATCGGGCTTCCAAAGGCCATGTGCCATTCTCCCATGTTCCAAAGTGTCATGCTATTGGCCTCCTCCTGTCAAGCCACCTTTAGAACCATCTCATCTATCAAACCGTAGCCATTCAAGGTGATGTCAAGGGATAAGAAGTGATGTTCTAGGCCTCCAAATTCCAACGTCCAAGTGGAGAAGGGTGAAACCTCATCCTATAGTGATGTTGAGGATCCTCCAAAGGAAACAACGTCTATCCTCCAGGTTCAATACTCAACATCCATGGTCTTCCACATGTAGGGTCCAAAATCTATCCCATGGGAAAGGTCCTACAAAGACAAACAAGTACACCCTCCAAGTGTCCACAATTCACATGAATCATGCCAAGTAAGACACATTTAATACAAGAAATACCCAAACATGTGCATAAAATCCCCTTTTTTCAAATTAAACAAATGCTCAAAGACCTTATAAGTTTTTCCAAATTTAGGTGTGGGAGGGGTGTCATTGTTCCCTATTGGGTAAGCCAATCCCCAAGTTAAGGAATGTTTTTGAAGAAGACCCTATATATATCATGTGATGAGTATGAGGTGATTTGGGGAGTAATTTTCGGCATGGGGTTATTGACATATCAAGGGTTCGTATTGTCTCATTTATGGGTGCCTTTGTGGAGGGTGTGTTGCATAATTTGTTTGTAATGCAACATTTTTCCAATCCATTGCCTTTAATTTATTATGGTCCAAACATTGAGTGCTATGTGAAATGGAAATTAAATAGCACTGCAATGACACTTGAATTTAGGAACACATTTAGTGCCATATGCATTGAAAAATAAAAGACACTGCAAATGCAATCACCCAAAAAGCGAGACATTTATTAATTATGTGTTTTTTTTTTTTTAAAGGTCCTTAATTTTTTATGTAGAAGTGTTTCATTGATCTCATGAAGTTAGGGAAATCATATATAAGGATAATTTATGGATTTTAACTTTTTCCAGCTACAACACCTCTAGGCCTTTAGTCCCATCCCATGAAATGAGGTACAAGCCCTTCTTGGGGTCAATGAGCCCAACAACCCAAACCATGATGAGACGGAAGGGAAGAGGTGTGGAAATTGGTAATGTATGAGTGGGATTGGTACATGGACCCTTCAAGGAGACCCCCCAATAGTAATAATTTTCCCAAGGGTGACCCACTTACTAGGAAACCATGTCAACCACGAAGGTGAAATTGGGAAAAATGTATAATTTCCAAGAAACGTTTTTATAATTAAGAAAGGAATATTTGCAACACGTTCAAATGATTCAAATATTAAAGTGGCACTTACCACGAGAATGGACGTGTTACCTCATGAAGCAATACTTGTTGTCTTTTGGGAGCCAAGCTAATGTAGTGGATGCTTCTCTACTGCCAATGATGATGATGGTGAACTGTGGTGGAGGAGTGGGGCTCTGTTGTCTTTGCTATCCATTTGTCTCTTAGCACTCCATGTCTTCTACCTGTGGGCCTCGAGACATCATCTTCTTAGTTACCCCTAGGCTGGGGGTAACATATGGATCCTACATGGGGACATGTGCTCACTCTAGAGCACATGAAAACCTCATCATCTCCAGGTATGACTTGTGTCTGCACAACTCAAGAAAACTATTATGATCAAAGTGGTGGTGTAACTCATATGGAAAAAATGACAACTATGAAAAAATAGAGTAAAATTTAAAAAGAAAAAAAAATCGGATATTTTTCGTCTAACATATCAATGCAAATCATATGATTGTAAGATAAAAATATGTAAGGATGCAAAAAAGACAATAATGTAAATCAGAAATATGTATGCAAGTCAAAGAAAAATGAAAACTATACTAGCATGGCATGCAAGATGCAACATATATGTAATGGAGGATGGAAATGTGTACCCTGACCTACCTACCCTAATCTATGCTACCTCAATAAGTTAAGTCTCTTCCCGATGATGGGGTCTGAGAAGGTGTCCACTAATAGATAGTGGGTATCCACTTCCTTCTATTGTGGATATATAGTAGGAATCATTGATAGACTTACCTTCAATTCTAATTCTTTGTGGGTGTTGAGTTGGCCCTTCTTTATATCTGACACCAAGACCAAATATCCTTGTTCATAATGCCCTTCTTTGAGATCAATTGATTCTTGTAGTACCCTGGTGTATTTCTTCGAGGGATGGATGTGGGATTCTATTGCAAGAATATCTTCTTGGCTTGGCCTAATCAACAACTCCTCATCACCTCTTTTCAATACTTTGACGAAGCCAACTTCTTTGTCTTTGTACTTGTCTAGTTGTTGTTGATAATCTTCCCTTATAGGCCATATTATATCACCAATATCATCTTTTTGTGTGAAAATAATATCATCCTAGTATTTGGAAATGTTAGGGCCATAGTGAGGGTACTCACCCCCTTTTGGTTCTTTATATCATTCCATAACAAGGGGATAAGACTCTACCAAGTAAATATTCCTTATATTTGTTTCATGCAAATGCAACTTCTCCTCACTAGATTGTGTGAAAACTTTGTTAGGACCAAGTTCACTACCCTCTTGTTTTTCAAGTGGACCCTGGTAGTCACTTCCCTCAGGCCATATTACTTCATCAATGCTATGTTCTTATGTAAAGGGAAGGGTGGCCCAATATTTGGGGAAAGAAGAGTATATGAAGTTTCAATCACTTTGGATATCTTCGTAATCATGTCTTTCAATGCTTTCTTTCATTTTTGTCTTATTATACAAAGTGATATGACCATGAGCCCCATTGGGATGGTTATATAAGACAATTCTATCTGCAGTATTCCACCTAAATTGGTGGCCCATTTTCTAGATAATAACATTTCTTAAGTTTCAGGTACATCAATGAAAACAATATCCGTTATGATGGGAAAATTAGTATAGTCATCAATACAGACTTCAAGTCCTTCAATTAAACCACAGACCTCAATACCTCTTGACTCAAATCCACAAACATTCAGATAAGGACTTGTGATATCCAACCCTAATTTGTTCATTATCTTCAGAATCATTGTATTGACAGATGCCCTAGAGTCAAACATGCAATTGTGAAGGAATAAATCATTTATTTCCAAAGAGACAAAAAACGGTGCTTATTCCTCAGTTTTCTCAAAATGACTAGCTTGTAATGGTATGAGAGATTCTTCAAGAATCCCATGGTAATTCAAGAAACTTCTTGTCTTCTCAAAATAATGGATCTCCAACATCCCATTAATCTTCTTGAGCCTTTGCAAGATATCAACGATATTAATGCTTAGGCATGTCTTATCATCTCTAGGTGTTGGAGGGGATTTTGGTTTAGGAGATCTAAGTTTATTTGGAAGAGGTTGGGATGCATCCTTAGTGTACACTCGAGACTCTCTAATCCTCTCCCTTGACTCCTCATTCATTCTACGACTTGATTCTTTCCCTCCTGGAGTTTCTCTTGTGTGATATTAGGACACTCTTGGGGAAACATAATAAATATGGTGTCCAGGGTATCAGGAAAATTCACATGATCAGGTCCCCCATAAGTAGTTCTTGGGAATTCATGTTCTAAATGATAATATTTTCATGGTAAGCTCCAGGGGCCTCTTCTTAACTTGAAAAATTTGAGGGATACAAAGTGTTTGGAACCATTTTTTCATTTGGAGCTCAAGGCATCCATTCTTGACTAGCCCTTTGAGGATGCCCTTTAAAAGGAGGCTTTGGGGCTTGTAGTAGTGATCTTTCCAAATTAGTGATTTTATTCATCACCAAGGTTTGATTCCTGGGGAGGTCATTCATATTATCTTCACGTTGATCCCATGGAGTGCTAGTATCTTGAGTGGACTCAACATTATGTATTTTTTTTGGTTTAGTATCAGCCTTGGCTCTCGGGGCATAGTGAGGTTCTTCTTTGCATGATGAAATATTAGCCTCAATTTTGGCATCCATTCCTTGGGATTCTTGAATGGTTGTAACACCCTTATCCTTGAGTAAATATTTAAAGTGCACCAAGAAAGATTTGAGATACAGGAAGAGAAGGTAATCCTACCTAGGGTTATGGTTGCTAGGTATTTGTTGAAACAAATTTTCAAATTTCGCATTAAATTCTCTAACAATTACATTTATTTGATTTCTTGATTTTGGTAAGTCGATTCAACAACATGCTTGTATCCTCTTTATTAATCCACTTATTAAGAAAGGTTTCCTTGAGTTGATCCATATCATTGATGCTCTTATTAGGGAGACTATCATACCATCTCCTAGAAACATCGGCAAGAATGGCCAAGAGAAGTTTCATTAATAGATATTCAACGTCATCACTCATAGGATTAAGTTGAAAGAAAGCCCAAAAATTACTCATATGTTTTTCAGTAGTGGTCACATCATTACCGAGAAACTTTGGAAACCATTTTTCATAATTTGGAGGAATTTTTCAAGGGCATCCTAGGATAGTTGACATATCCAAGGGCTTGAAGAGTTTGGATGCCCATTTCTTTTGCTCCATTCTACACAAAGAAAGGTTTCCATCAAACAAGGACTTCACTATAGGTGAATTGTGGGGAACCCTTCTCTTGCAGGTATTAGGAGGTTTAGAATTCCTTCTCATACTTTGTGGAGTTTCCAGATTATCAACCCTATATCATCAAAGGAAGGTGAGGACTCACCCTCAATGGATTCGCCAAGAAAACTTTGAGAAATAAGGGATTTATGGAAAGTATACCAAAATCTATGTCATTGAGGAGAATTACTCAATCCTCCCTGACAATGGCGCCAAAATGTTATCACATGATTTTTAGTTGTATAAATCCATAATGCAAGTCCCTAAATATATGTAACTATAGGAAATCATGCCACTATCACATTAGTAGGAAATCCCCTCATTTTAGTGATGGAGGAGGTCCACCACAGGGGAGGCTTCCCGGGTGACCTCAAGGGATCAAAGTAGCAATATTTTTAGCAAATCCTACCAACCCCTCTCTTGATAACCTAAGTCAAGGTCTAGGTCAAGGAGAACTAAGAGGTATATAAGTTTTTGATTACCTACCTAGAGAAAGAACACTTATAGCATATATATATATAATGATTTCCAAGTACAAATAATGTTGGAAATTGTGTTGTCATTGATGTAAAATGTAGAAAGTTTTGAATGCCATTGATATAAAAATTAGGGGGAGACTGACCATTTTTCAATGATGAAGGCATGAAGATTGCAATGTCAGGTCCAAGTATATAACCTTAACCATACACGACTCTGAGGAAGAGGAAGCTTTGTGATACAAATAAAACCAGACAAAGCGAGTCGAGAAGGTTCCCACACATTTATATGTCTATGTGTGTTGATTAAATTTCGATGAGATATCTAATAGGATTTTTAATGACCAGGTTGTAGAGGGTCAAAGGAATATTTGGATAGCACTGGTTAAATTATGGCGAAGGTTCTGTGAATAGAGAAAGTGTGTTTCATTGATCGTTCAACAAGATAAATGATCCAGACATGAAGATAATGAAGAAAATGAAAAAAGATAACATCCCACATTTATAAGGTGAATAATCATCGATGAGTTTATAACAAAAGAGTGAAGGCTCTTAGTTTAGATGAAAATGGAAGAGCCATGGAGCTGTGTGAAAGGCACTAACATTTAGTGCCAGAATATCCATTTGTATGGACGAATGAGATTAAATATTAGATCCATAACTAATCAAA
Source organism: Picea engelmannii (assembly GCA_009831015.1). NCBI lineage: Eukaryota > Viridiplantae > Streptophyta > Pinopsida > Pinales > Pinaceae > Picea > Picea engelmannii. The sequence continues at coordinate 375,077 of ML776793.1, forward strand.
TCCACAGACAGAAGCAGTCCTAAATTTGAAATAAGATGTGATCATGAAATGATTTTGGAGTTCTCATTTTGGAGTATTTAGCTTAGGACATATTGAGACACTTCGACGAAAGAAGGTCCAAATCAACATGGATCGTTGATATATTATAGAAATAGTGAATAAATCTGAATCATTGATTGGATGGAAAGGACTCTAAATTATTGTGAGCCATCTTAGATGCCATCTCATTGCCACATAATCCAATACACATGGAAGGTATCCACGTGGTGGACATGACAGATTGAAGTAAGAAAGCCATGAGATTAGCCACGCATAATGCATTGTAGAGAACCAGATGTGAAAGTGCCAAGTCAACATGGTGTACAAAAAGGAGATGGAAGTTGTGATGACATCAACATGAGGTTATATGCCATGTCAATGCCACATGTAGAAAAATGATTGATCCATGTGTCATGAAGTATAGAGTCATAGATCCCTTGAAAGGTTTGGTTAGAGAATATCTTGACCATTGGTCATAGTCTTTTAAACAAATCGAACCATCCATCGGAGTGATATGGTCGGAGTGATATAGTTCACTTTTTTATTTACACTTTGAAGCAAGAGTAACGAAGAATATTCCTTTTTGATACCTTCAAAGATTATCGATCGACGTTCAAAATATTTGGAAAGTTTCATGGCTCCAATAAGAGGGGTATAAAATAATATTCCTTCTTCGATACCGTCAATCAACGTTCAAAATATTGGGGAAGTTTTATAGCTCTGGTGAGAAGGGTATTGAAGAGTATTCCCTTCCTCGAAAAAAGTGTTATCTTGAGAGAAATAAGAAATATGGACCGTTGGTTAGTGTGTGAAAAATATGGAATCTCAATTGTAGATAAACATGGGTCCCACTTGACATTCTCATGCATAGTTTGAGTGATAGGAAATAATATTTGTGCACGTTGAAGGAACGATGATATCAGATCCATCGATTTTAGACTCCAAGGATAGTTGGATCCATCATAGCACAAGGAATCAAAGTGAACTACGTACTTCCAGGACAAAGGATTATGAAAGCTAACGAAAACCATTGATTTGAGTTGGGGAGATCTCTTTCATTCATAAGAGAGGTTTTTCTCGGAGTGGATTTGATGAATGGGTTTCGAAAAAGATGACTTTGAGAGCCAATTATAGTCATTCATCTAATATCAAATGGCTATAGTGTGATGAATGTTCGGTACCCCGATGGTATCGAGAAATGGATCATAGATCGACAAACAAGATCAAACGAAGAAATGATCAAATGATTGTTATGTGTCAAGATGGTGTTGAGTATTTGGGAGCCCTGGTGGTCCCGATATGAAATAATAAATCAACGATTATAATCAAATGAAGGATAGGTTGGACGTTGATCGAACGTTTGTTGTGCGTCAATATGGTGTTGAGTGTTTAGGCACCTTGGTGGTCCCGATATAAAATAATAAATCTACGACTGTGATTAAGCGAAGAAAACGTTGGATGGTTGATATACATTGAAGTGTTGTAGAGTGTATTGGTACCCCAATGATCCCGACGAGCATGATTATAAATCAACGGACAAGATTGAATTCAGGATGAGATTTGACAGCTTCTGAGCATCAAAATTGTGCTATATGGTTTGTGAGTAGATCAGGTAAAATGAAAAGGTTTAGGGCCTGATTTTGAGGAAGAGGCAAAGGGACTCGAATCTGACCCCATGGATTTATTTTTGTAGACAAATACATAAGTACGCGATTTGTATAAATAAAGTGCCTAAATTTTTTTTGGGTGTCTAGAAGAAATGAAGAAATAAGTGTAAGGAGAACAGAGGTTTTGAGGTATGCATGAAATCATGGAATAAATGAAGACGATATTTATTTTGATGACACAGATGATGAAGCATGTTGGAGAGGGATTTTGAAGAAAAATGCAAATTACAAATTTTTCAGGGTGGCAGGGTGGAGCAAGGAAGGGTATTGGTGTCTCCTATAGGTTGGTGCCCATTGCATGAGTTGGTTCTCAACAAGGGATTGGTTTCCCATGCAGGTTGGTGCCTGTAAAAATTATTGTAGATTGGTGTTTGATGTAAGTTGGTGCTTACAAATTTTTATAAAGAAAGTTTTTGTGGTTTTCTCCCATTTGGGGTTCCACGTTAAATATCTGTGTATTGTGAATTACAAGATTAATTGTTGGTAAATAATATCTTATGATTAAAAATAAACCTTGTTAAAATAAATTAATTATTATCATGTAACACTAATTCACCCCCCTCTCACTATTCCAACAATTGGTATCAGAGAAGGTTCCTTCAAGAACATCCTAATTGTTAGAAGGTGAATCCTCACAATGGAGGAACAAGAAGGGTTCTCCACACAAAAAAGCTACAATATTTGATGGATCAAAATATGTCTTCTGGAAAATAAAATGTAGTCATTTTTTATATCACTCTGACATGATGTATGGGCTTTAGTATTAAATGGTTACAATGATTCAAAAACTCCTCAATTAAGGGGTAATGTGCCACTATTTATGGGTTAACATGCCCCTCCCCTTGAGACAAGTGTTGTCTGTGACGGTTGAGTAACTCCAGATGCTTCTGTATAAAAGACTCATCTTCCCAAGTGGAATCTTCAGCTGGTAGTTTCCTCCATTTAATGAGATACTATGAAATGGATCTATTCCTCAACTAGCGAATTCTTGTTTCAGTGATGGATTTAGGCTCCAATAATATTTTTCCTTCCTTGTCAAGTTCTAGAAATATAGTTTGAACTAGGATCTTGTCACCTATAACCTTCTTTAAGCATGAAACATGGAAAACATGGTGTACTCATGAAGATGAAAGAAACTCCAATTTGTATGCCATAGTACTAGTCTTTTACAACACCTTATAAGGGCCATAGTACTTTGGTGATAATTTGTTATCCTTCTTGGCTTGCTTGAGGGACATCTATTTGTATGGTTGTAGTCTTAAAAACACCCAATCCACTACTTAAAAAATCCTTTCACTACGATGTTGATCTTCTTGTTGTTTAATGTGATTATGTGTCATGGTCAGGTTGTCCTTTAAGATTTGGAGAACTTGTTGTTGATGCTCAATGTGATCTTCCACTGCTTGAACCTTAGATTTTTCTTTTAGAGAAGAAGTGATGGAAGGAGGGTGGTATCCATAGAGTTCCATAAATGGAGTCATTTTTGTTGCAGTATGAAAGGAAGTGTTATACCACCATTCTACCAAGGGTAACCATTTGAAACATTGTGTTTTATTATTAGAGACAAAGAAACGAAGGTACCCTTCCAAACATTTGTTCACTATCTTGGTTTTTCCATCAGATTGAGGATAATAGGATGAGATATGAGCCAATAGAGTACTTAAAAAAGAAAATAATTATGTCCAAAAATGTACAGTGAAGATGGGATCTTTGTCACTTACAATAATATTTGGGCTTCCATGTAGATTTTGAATTGTCTCCATGAATGTGGTGGCAACTATACTAGCTTTGAAGGGATGAGAGAGTGCACAAAAGTGTGCATACTTGTTCAATCTATCAACAATCACCATGATGAAACTATTTCCTTCAGTCTTTGGTAACCCTATGATGAAATCCATGGAAACCTCCTCCCAATGCTGACTTGGGATGGATAATGGTTGTAAAAGACCAGGGGTCTTAATTATTTCCACATTATTATGTTGGAAAACCAAACATTCTACCACAAATACTTGAACATCAGTTTTAAGGTCATCCCAAAAAATTCCTTCTTTACCCTATGGTATGTTTTCAAAAATCCCGAGTGCCCTCCTACTAGAGAGGTGTGAAATTCTAATAGTACCTTTTGTTTGAGTTGCGATTTCTTACATAAATATAAGTGATCTTTTTTTTCTTTTTTTTTGTTAATTGGTCCGGACCTTCTTGGCATTGGGATTAACCTTTGGCTTGAGAAACCGCGACTCAGGGGCATCTAAGCCGTCAAAATCACCTGGGGATCACACCCAGCCTGAGCCACACCAACCCTTAACATGGTTGGATTTTTTGTCCCCGCAGGTTTCGAACCGGTGACTTTTCAACACAGAGTGGCTTAACAACACACTCTGTCACCGACTGTTCTACAGCTCGGGGACTAAATATAAGTGATCTTAAGATCATAGTGTATAAATTTTAAATATAAATATATCTGATGGATTGGAATCCTATTGCAACCTTTGAATGAGAGTCCACACGTTTTTGTCATTCTTCCATTTCTTCTATTATCCAATTAGGTTGGATGATTGAGATAAAACAGAGAAAGGCCTCAACATATTCATCATTTCTTGAGAGTGCATCTACCACAACATTTTTCTTCCCTTGTTTATAGACGATTTCAAAATCATAACCCAATATCTTGGTCACCCATTTTTGTTGTTCTTATGAAGATTGTCTTTGTTCCAAGAAGTATTTAAGACTATCATGATCTGTTTTAACCTTGAAGTTCCTACCTATTAGATAATGGCACCATTTATTCAATGAATGTAGTATTTCCATCATTTCCTTCTCATAAATGGGTTTGTGTAAGTCCTTTCCCTTGAGTGGACGATTTTCAAAATTCAGGGGCATTCCTTCTTGCATTAGGACAACACCAATTCCATTTTTCGAGGCATCACATTCCAAAATAAAGGTTTTTGTGAAGTTTGGAGTGGTCAAGATAGGAGCTTTGCACATCACCTCTTTAAGTTGTTCAAAATATTTAGTTTCCTCTGGAGTCCATGAAAATTCATCCTTCTTAGTTAGTGTCATTAAAGGTACTACTATTCTTCCATAGTGTCGAACAAACTTGTGGTGGTAACCTGTCAAACCCAAAAATCCTCTAATATTATTCAATGTTTTGGGAATCGACCATTCCATCATGACGTTAATATTGTTAGGGTCTACCTTGACACCTTCATGAGATACAATATGACCCAAATACTCTACCTCCTTCACCCCAAAGAAACATTTGGATGGTTTGGCATATAGTTGTTTCTTCTTTAGTAGTTGTAGCACCTTGTCAACATGTCACACATGATCCCGCCAAGACTTGCTATAGATTAGTATATCATCAAAAAATAATAACATAAATTTTCGAAGGAAGGGATTGAAAATGGAATTCATCAACCCTTGGAATGTGGAAGGTTCATTTGTAAAGCCAAAAGGCATGACCAAAAATTCATAATGGCCTTCATGAGTTCAGACTGTTGTTTTTGGGATATGTTCTTCCTTCATTCTAATATGATGATATCCTAGATAGAGATCCAAATTTATGAAATAGATTGATCCATGTAGTTCATCTAACAATTCATCAAAGATGGAAATGGGAAACTTATCTTTAATAGTGATATTGTTGAGCTCTCTATAATTTGGACACATATGCCATGAGCCATCTTTCTTGAGGAGCATTACCACCGGTGCAAAGTAAGAACTTTGGCTAGGTCTAATAATGTCAGTCTCTATTTAGTCAACCATACACTCAATTTCACTCTTCTGGGCATAAGGCTATCTGTACGGCCTGATGTTAGGAGGAAAAATCCCAGGAATTAGGTGGATAGAATGATCATGATTTCAAGTGGGTGGAAGACCTTTGGGAATATCTTCAAATACTTTGGAATGCTTATAAATGATCCCTTGGATATCTAGGGGAATATATAGCTTATATGTTTGAACCTCTAGTGAGAATAGTTGTGCAATTACACCTTGATGCCCCTTTTTCAATAATTTTGTCATTCCATTAGAGATTATCACCTTACTAGGTTTCCCTGTGATACCTCTTAACTCAATTTCTTTTCCTTCTAATGAAAATTTCATGAAAAGTACTTGAAAATTAAAATCCATTGTTCCTAATGATTGTAACCATTAGATTCCTAGTATGACATCAACACCACCCATGGGTATAGAAATAACTGGACTATTGATTATATATTCCCCCGTAGTAAGATTGATCTTATTGCATTTTCTTGAGAAATTGATAGTTCCTCCATCTGTAATCATTACTTGAAACTCTGGCACTAGATATGCAAAGAAATTGAGAGCTTTGGCTAATTTATAGTGAATGAAATTATGAGTAATACCAGAATCAATTAGGACTATTACCTTTTTCTTTTTGATATATCCTTCGATCTTGAGGGTTTGAGGAGTGCTAATTCTAGCCAATTCATTACACAATATCGTGGTAGTCAACTCTTTAGAAGAAATCACTTCTACGTTTTCATCTTGAGATGGTTCTTGTTCTTGTTCTTGTTCTTCTTCCTCTTCACAATCCATGTAGAATAATTTCTTCTCACCACACTTATGTCCCTTACTGTACTTGTTGTCACAATTAAAGCATAAACTTTTTTATTTTCTTTCCTCCAATTTTTGAGGTGTCAACCTTGTAGGTTGAGGTGTTTTAGAAGAAGGAGCATTATTTTCTTGATATATGTTAGGAGTGGTCCTTCTAGTAGATATAGCCATATTTTTGCTTTCAACATTTTATGCCACCCTAAATGCATTCTCCAATGATTTGGGTTCCCAAAGGCGAACCTCATGTTGAATTTTATCCCTTAAAGTTCCTATGAATACATCAATAAAGTGACCATCTGGAATATATGTTACCTTTATATTCAATCTTTGGAAGTTCTCCATGTGTTCTGTAACTGAACCCTTTTGCTTGATATTTATCAATTGGCTAAAGAAGGTATTGCTCCTTGTATCCTCATAGTTCACTATCGTTTCTTCTATGAAAATTGTCCAAGTGATGAGTGATTTGCGAGAAAAAATCCATCAATACCACACAAATTGATTGGGTTCTAAATATAAAGAAGAAATTTGTACCTTTTGTGTATATGGCACATCATGTAGATTAAAGAATTTCTCCATCTGAAGTATCCATGTGATTGGGTCTTGTCCATCAAACTTCCTCATATCGATCTTAGGAATGTGGTTGATATTCAAACCAAAGTTGGAGTTTCTCCATTCTTCTTTCATCTTCCTTGTCCTCATCATGAATTTCATGGGATATATTTTCACTTTTAGGTGTCCTCTCTATTAGGAAATTTTTCAATGTTTCCATGAACTCCCTTTTTAAACCATCCATCATCCCTTGTAGTTCATATTTTGTCACTGTCTTGTTTTGTAAATCAGTTATTTCCCTATGCATTTCTTCAACTTCATCAAGATTCCAAGTAGGACTATCTAGAGGCTTATTTGGTGTAGATGTTCCCTTTTTCGGTGGAATGTTGGCCCAGTATCACTTTCAAACCTTGATTTTGAGGTGGTTCTACTAAACAATCTTTCTTCCGTTGTATCTCCAAAATTTTAGCGCTTCTAGGTATGAAAATTTATTTTTTGTAGTTCTCTAATATTTCCTCTCTGCAATGCCACAGGTCTGACCAAAATTGGATGTGCCAATTGGAATTTATGGTAACTTCCCCACAAAATTATTTTTTTTTTTCTTTCCAGGAGATCTCACTTGTATAACGTGCTTGTTATAACCCTGATTTGCACCAGACATGCATACCTGGCATCAGGCCATCTCACTTGCCATTTTTTCCAAGCCACCATTAAACAACTCTTCTAAAAATCCATCCTTTTGAAGGCATATGCACCCTGAACCACTGTTGCCCATGTATATATGCTGGCTAACCCATTACAGCCCACGTATACTGACAAAAGCACAAAAAATAGAAAGTTGCAGACGAAATACAGATTTCTTGGTAATTGCCTAAACCGTTTGACCACCCATAGTTGGTCACTCAACAGGATAACTACCCTCTTCTAGCTTATAAAAGAAGAGGTAGGGGTCCCATTTGAAAGGAGAAAAATAATAGAAAAGAAACTCTGCCCTTTTTTGTATTCCCCTTGCCCCAATATTTTGCAACCATTTTGTGAGGAGAAGCATATGTGGAAGCAGTTGGTGCATAGTTGAAGAGGAGACTAGGACCAGATTCAAGGAGAAATGGTCGATATCACAGTTGTAAGTTACTTTTGTGAGATTAATAAAAAGGATTACTTTTCCCGTTCCGGCATATGAGGTGTTCGATATTCAATTTTGATTATATTTTATTAGAACCTCTAACCCACTAGTTCATATATAAGATGCATGTTTGGAGTTCTTTGTTTGTCAGTTTGTGAATGCAGGTTGGATTTGGGAGGAGACTTGCAGTCGAGGAGAAACCGAACACAAAATGATTGAAACCAAACGCGGAGTTAAGGGTAGAGTTACTGGATCCTTTTTATCCTTGTGTTTTATGCATGAATGTGGGGTCTATGCCGGGATGATAGTAAAAAGTAGGAGAGTTTAGACAGCTATTTCTGCATGCATTATAGAACCCTTAGTGCTAGTCTGTAGGGGTTTTTCCCACCCACAACAGAATTGGTGACCATATTGGGGAAGATATCTAAGTTTTTGGGGGATACATTTTGGGTGTTTTAAATTGGTTTTATTACCTTTTTCTAAGTTTCTGCAAGAGTCTGAGTTTGTATGGATTTTGGTCTTCCATACCAGTACTCCCTGCTTTGATTGTTGGATTTCTTTTTTCTTTTTTGAGAAGTTACAGAGGTATATGCGACATGTACAAGGATTGCACACGTATATACACATCCTACCTTTAGACATCTCGTGTACATACGCTGTTTGCTGAAGTGTCAGTAGCGTGCATGAGTTCATAAAATCTTTTTGTTAGGAGAGGCAGTCATCCTCTTCCCTGTCAGAAGTGATCCTTCTCAGGGGTTTTCTTGATCAAGTCTTGGTCTCTGTTGTTGTAGTCTGTAGTTTAGGTATAACCTCATATTAGCTTTTCTTTATCAAATTTTCCTTGCATTTTCTTTATAAAAGTAAGTTCCCATGTGTTTAAGGAATTCTAGTTTTCAATACCAGTACTCCCTGCCTATGCTTGACTTCTTGTTTTTCATTTTTTTGAGGAGTTGCAGAGGTGCACGTGGCCTATAGTGGGTCTGCACGCGTGCATACATGCCCTGCCCTTGGACAACCCACACACATACACTTGTTGTTTAAGTGTCAGTAGCGTGCATGTTGAGGAATTTTTTTTAAGAAGAGGTAGTCATCCTCTTCCCTATCAGGAGTCACACGTCTCAAGGATTTTATTAATCTAGTCCTGGTCTCTTTCATAGCAATCTATAGCCTAGGTTTGAATTTAGCGTAGATTTCTTTTTCTTCGAAAGATTTATTATTTTTCTTTATTTGGTTTTTGGATGCGATAGTGAGTCTGTCTGATCTGCTTGTTTGGTATTGTTAGTAACTCCCTGCGGTGGGCCATAAGTCATTTATTGGCCTTGTCTTGTCTTTATTTTTTTCCCTTTTTCTTTAGAAAAGAAGAAAATAATACAGTTTCAAATTTTCTTGTTTTGGAAGCATAATCAAAAAATAATTTTCACTTTCTTTGTTTGGTTAAGTAGTTGGTTGTTTGCATTAATAATCAGGAAAAATAATGCTTTCGTAAGTTATTTGATATTGACTTAGGAAAACAACTAGCTTGTAGTTGAGAGAAATCTTGTTTTGAGTTTTTTGTTAAAATATATTAGAAAAAAAAGTAGTTTGAAAAGTTGGTTAAAGAGTTTAAATGTGCAAAACTGAATTTGTCAACAAGACGTAATTTTGTCTCCAGCTTTCTGTTTGTTTTCTTCTTTGTCTCCAAAACACATCACTGGTTTCATGTCCTCTTCCTTTGACTTAAGACAGCCACAAAAATTAATGATTAATTAAATAAACTAGACTTTATGTTTGTAGGGTCCATCAACTAGTCTAGGCTAGAGCCTTGATTTAGGATTGGAGAGGAAACTCTTCAAGGCTACAAAAAACAAACATAAGAGTCTGTGCTAGGGAGTGTTAAAAAGTCTAGTATTGTGAAAGTTATCTGGGACCCCCCTCTAACACAAGGGCTAAACACAACATCGTGTGAAGAAAGGTAGCAAAGATAACCCCTCCAAAACCAGACCAAGCGTAGTGGGGAACGCATATAGAGGGCTTGTCTTGGGATTCCGTTGATCGCATTTGCCATGGAGCTTCATGGGTCTTGAATCCATTCAAGTCCTTAGTTGTCTTCGAGAACACTTGCTTTCGATACCCTTGATAGGTTTCAGGCTTGATACCCTGCTCATTGCGGTCCACCCGACTATTGACTGTACCTGCCTGGTGAATGTTCGCGTGATGGCAACCTAGTTGCCTTTATTTTAGGGACTTACACAGGTGACTGCGGGGGTATACCATGGTACCTAGGATAGAAATTGGGCCACACTTTGCAGAGTATACCAAGAGGGTTCTTCCGTATTCGATTTTCACTTGCACCGGTAAGTTGCTCTAGTGTTGGTTGTTGTAACTGTTCTTCCAACTAGCTAGTGACTACTTGTCTTATATCATAGAAACATTTTCTAGTGTGTGCTGGTTTTTAAATGATTATAGAAATCCCTAGTGTATCTTTGATCTTCTCACACAGTGGAGGATCTAGAGCTCCACCAGTCGTGAAGGATTTTGGGCCTGCCGTTGGTTGATCGCGAACCCCCCCTCCTCCCCCGCCACCGCTAAGGTGAAAACTAGACCAGCAAGGGTCTTTTGAGGTAGTTGGGCTACAAGAAACTATGCCTAACCCATCTCTGAAAGAATAAAATTCGATTCCGGAGGAACCAACCATATCATACCTTGGAGTGAAATCTCTTGGTCTTTACAGACCTTCGATCATTGATCTATCGATGTCAATTGTCATACAAGTTTATCCTTACGAGTGCCTAGTAGTGTCACAAGAAATGATGGAAGAAAATGATGTGACTTCTTTAGGGAATACTCATATTCCCTCTACGACTATCACTACAGGGGGTGTTCTTCCTCCTAACAAACTGTCAACAGTTCGGGCCACTATGGTCTTGAATGCCTCTACCTTGGGCAATGGTTCTATTCCATATATGGCAGTGATCACTGCTTCATTTACCCAGAGTGTGACAAGCCCTCCATTCTCATATGGGATGCCTAGCTTTGGTACAAGCCCTGTACTTTCCTACTCCACTCTACAAACTTTAGGTCTCAGGGCAGGGAGCTCAAATGCTCCTCTGCAAGGATCCATGGGGGGCACTTCAGCTCCCTATAACACTTTCCCTTACAGAGGGGGTCGAATACCTCGTTTGTCACCTTCACTCAGCGGTGCTCACCAGCACTCCATTGGGCCAAACATAAAGCATAGATCATTTGGAGCAGGTAGTCAAGGACTTCCTTCTTATAACATGTCGGTTGGTTCAACATCATTCTCTTTGTTTGATGCGTTTGGTAACAACACATTCTTGTCAGCTGCCATCTCGGCTGGGGTAAACCCGGTTATGGACAACAAAATCCTATGAAATGTACTATTCCTGCACAGGGGGAAAACTTAGGAATTCCTTCCTCACAAGGACCCTAGAATCCATGGCAGGGATCACTTCCCTTGTCATGGATGTTGACTGGGGGAACCTCTTTCCATAGCCAATGGAACCCCGAGAAAGCCTCAACACCTATGCTCGTTATATCGATAGGGGGAAACCCTTCCCAAAATCCTTGGAATGTGACGCAAGCCCAACCCTTTTCGTCCTATTACGGGAGTCGGTCTATGATGTCACAACAAGCATAGAATCCATACTCTGGTCATGTCCATGGTTTTTACCAGAACCCTAGCCAACAACCTAAATTTTCCTAGCAACCTGGTGCCAGCCAAACTCCAGGATCATTTTTCCATGGTTATAATCAACAACCCAAACTAATGTTTCTGGCAACTTTGCATTTGCCAAACTTGACAAGGTTATTGAATGACCCCATCTTTCACGATCTACGTTGGCCTCCTATGCTGACCAAGTTGCCTTGAAACATACCAAAGTTCAAGGCCAAGCCTAACGAAGATCCAGGTGATCATGTGACTACTTTCCATCTTTGTTGCTCGTCCAATTCATTGAAAGACGACTCTGTCCAGTTGCATTTTTTTCAACGCACTCTCATAGGGAATGCCGTGAAATGGTACATTGAGCTCGACCTCTCAAGATACTATTTATTTGGTGTATTGGAAATGGATTGCTTAAACCATTTCCAATTACCTATGAGATATGATGTTGACACTGAATTGCTAGCCAACTTTGAGCAGACAAAGGTGGACCATATCTCTGATCATATCCGACAATGGAGACGTCGGAAGAGTTTGTTTAAAGTACTAGTCCCATAAACATTCCTACTTGAGTGGTTCCTTAAGTCTTTGGTTCCCCAGTTATCCAAAGACGTCACAATGTCAGGAGTGTTTTCCGAAGAAGATGCAATAATGAGAGCTCAACAAATAGAGATGATTTATTCTCAATCTAGTTTACTTTAAAAAAAAAATCAAGATGCACCAAAGTCCATACTGGACAAGACCAGATAGAGATATGGGCCACATGTCGATGGTATTGTTGGTTCAACACAAATGAAGCCTCTTGATCAGCTATTAAAACAATTGTAGCAATTGTCAATACAACAGAAATCGGCCATTCATATCATTGGTCCGACTGCTCCCCCTACCCAAACGTCGGATGTACATTGTGTGCAATCCACCAACCCAAAGGCCACCCAACAACTTGAAGGAAAGAATAAACAATGAAAGAAGGGTAAGGTGGATAAGAAACCTACTGATAATGTTGGTGGGGGAAACACTGAAAAGAAGAAGTTGAAGTATCCGTGTAATTTGTGCATTGAAGACCACCTGACTCACCAGTGCCCTTGGCTCATGGAGGCCCAAAAGTTATTGGTGCAGCAATAGACTATTGTGTTAACGAACCCATTTCAACATGGGAAAAATTTAACTCAAGCCTCTCTGAGCATGGACGAGGGTAGTCAAGGAAACCCTCCATCTTCGAGTAATTCTTCATCCAGAAATGTGTATATGATGAAAGGTGATGCCTATATATCGACTAGAGCACATGATTACAGAATTCCAAATGCCTCTGAGAAGAGTAAAGAAGATGAAAACCCACCTCTTCCTCTCCAAATCGGGAATATGTTGGGGGAAATGATGACAGGCATCCCAAAAGGTGCGTTCAAGAAAGCTTCTCACAATCCAAACATAAGGACTGCCCAAAACTACTCTATGGTGGAGGATTTGTCTCAAACCCCTTGTGCGATGTCTGCTTTGGAGGTCCTCCAGAGCTTCCCTTCCTAGAGAAAGGCTTTGTTAGACGCCTTAGGATCTGCTGAGACTTATAATCTAGGTACGATCATGCATGATACGATCGACTTAAAACCTCATCTCCCTTACCATGTGGTGTTTCAGATAGTAGTGGCTTACACCACAAAAAAATTTACCCGGAACATTTTCCACATGGTGGTTGATGAGGGCGCCTCGACATACGTGATTTCATTGGAATTTTTGAAGGCCATTGGCCAACCCATTTTGTATCTGTTGATGACTCTTCTTACTGCTTTTGATGGTTGTTCATTCTGACCACATGGCATCATCCCCTCTTTTCCTGTGTAATTCAGGGGGAAGACCATGTGCGTCGAGGTTGAAGTGGTCGATTCATCTCTCGACTACAATATCTTGTTAGGAAGGAGTTGGACCTATGATATGCAAGCTGTGGTTGCTACAGTTTTTCAAGTCTTGTTGTTTCCACATGAGGGTCAGATAGTGACCATTGATCAGTTGTCTTTCTCCCGTCCTAACCCTTCATTGGGAGAATCCGCGGTCCTGATGATTGATAATCCTCAAACCGACACTATCAACATAGGGGTTGGTTTGTGCCCACCTTTGATGGGTACTTTCGATTACCCACATTCTTCCCACGATGTGAATTTCATTTTAGACTAGCCTAATTTTGAGATTTTTCAAGTCTCGTCATTTCATACGACCTACTTCAATGATCCGTGGACTCTTCCTTCCCCATCAGCCACGATGGAAGGTACAGAGCACCATGGTATGGCCATGCCCTTGTCTGCGACATAAGTTTTGTACTCAATAGTCCAATAAGCTTTCGCCGACCCCGATCCGACTCTCGCACAAGAGTTAGATCGGATTCTAGAGCCTACTTGGGCTCAAGGTTCCCTTGCTGATACTGATTCTTTAGACTTAGTATTGCCTTCATATGAAGTGATTATTGAAGAAATGACTAGTCCAGACAGACCCTGGGATGATCTCCATCATAGATCTTATTTCCTCACAAAGTTAAGAAGAATTGAAGTAGGAGAATTCACTTTGACTATGACTGGAGATAGGTCTTGTCCTAGCAATCCCTTGGCTACACATGTTGTTTACACTGAGGGTAATATGGAAATCATCACTGAAATGATACCTATTGATATCTCCATAACCCCTAGCATCATGGAAAATATTCTTGTCTGAGATGATTGTTCCCCCGAGGAGATTCAAATATACATGGATTTATTTAAAGAATTTTGTGATGTGTTTGCCTGGTCTTATGAGGAAATTCTAGGTACATATCCAAGAATCATTGAACATGAAATCACGACTTATCCTAATACTAAGCTAGTCTGATAGAAGCTTCGTCCACTTAATCCTAAGAAATCAACAACTATTGAGGTTGAAGTAGAGAAACTACTCAAAGAAGGTTTTATCTACCCCGTCCATTTGACTCAATGGGTGTCAAGTCTTGTTCTGATCGACAAAAAATAGGGTATGATTCGCACATGTACATATTTCCATGATTTGAATAAATCTTGTCCAAAGGATAATTTCCCCACACCATTTATTGACCAGATAGTCGATGAATGCATAGGTTGCAAAGCCTTTTCTTTCATGGATGGTTTTTCGGGATACAATCAGATATAGATCAAACCTGAAGACCAACACAAAACTGCTTTCATTTTTCCATGGGGTACATTCACTTATCGAAAGATGCCTTTTGGTCTGAAAAATGTTGGAGCTACTTTTCAGTGGGCCATGTCTTTTGATTTCCACGATCTCAAGCATATAGTCTAGGCCTATCTTGATGATTTAGCATCACGATCTCGTAAGAGAGTTGATCATCCCACACACCTATGACTTATATTTGAGCAATGTCGCTACTACCAAATTCATTTGAATCCAAAAAATTGCAGTTTTTACATGACGTTGGGTCATTTGCTAGGTTTCATAGTTTCGACAACAGGGATCATGGTTGATCCTCTCAAAGTTGAGGCAATAATTCAGTTTCCTCCACTGCACACGATCCTTTAGCTTCAGAGTTTACAAGGAAAATAAAACTTTTTATGGCGTTTCATTGCAAACTATGTCGAGATCACAAAGGGTTTCATGTGTTTATTAAAGAAGGACATTTCTTTTCATTGGGACGAAGCCGCTCAGTGCTCTTTCGAGGAATTGAAATGTGCCCTCACGACTGCCCCTCTACTTCGGCCACCCAATTATAATAAATATTTATTATTGTACTTGGATGCTGAAGAGTCAACCATTGGTATGGTATTGGTTTAGGAGGATGATTTGCTCTCCAAATATGTGATTTATTACCTGAGTCGAGGCCTAGTTAGACCAGAACTCAATTATTCCCACATTGAAAAACTTGTGTTGGAGGTAGTTCATGCTATCCAATGGTTCTGTCATTATATCTTGTTTTTCAAGACCACCGTCACTACCGTTGTGAACCCTTTTCAGTACGTGTTGAAACGACGAGTAATTGGTAGAAATATTAGTATATGGATAGCTGTCCTCTAGGAATTTGACTTAGATTTTGTTTTGGCAAAATCCAAAAAGTCGATGGTCTTTGCAGAACTCATCTTGGAACTTCTGGTCGAGTCAGGTGATGTTATGCCTGAAGAGTCACCTATTAAAGGAGACATTTTTTTTATCGCATCTTCAGACCCCTAATATGGAGATGTACTTGTCTATCTATAGACTTTGAAGTGCCCTGCCTCTGCTTCTTGTGATGATCATCACCGTATACACCATTAGGCCAAGAACTATCTCATACGCGAGGACACTTTGTATCGTCAAGGTGTAGATTGGATCCTTCACCGATGTCTCACTCATGAAGAAGAAAAAATCATGCTTAATGATTTCCACACCGGAGCATGTGGCGGTCATTTGTTTGTATTGGCAACAACCCAAAATATTGTATGAGCTGGTTACTTTTGGCCGATATTGATCAAAGATTGTGTTGAATCAGTCAAGAAGTGCCACCAATGTCATATCTTCTCTTGGAAGATGAGGGCACACCCTGCTCCCATGTTTCCTATCATTACCATTGGTCCCTTTACCAAGTGGGGTATTTATTACACTACATGCAACCCCCCTTCAGCAAGGAGGCACCGTTATATCATCATAGCAGTACAATACTTCACCAACTGGGTCGAAGCTATGCCAACATTCAAAGATGATGACGAGACCACAACTCTCTTTTTGTTTAACCGGATTATAGCAAGGTTCAATGTCCCGAGAGAGATTGTCACTGACCATGGCAGTCACTTTCAAAACAAAATGATGTCTGAGTTAACATCAAATCTTGGGTTGAGGTAAGAACATTCGTCACCCTACTACCCACAAGTGAATGGTCAGGTGGAAGCTATAAATAAATCTCTTAAGACCATTCTACAATGAACGATCAATTCGGCCAAGTCAAATTGGAATTTGATATTATAATCGACATTATGGGCCTATTGAACGTCTGTTAAGACTGCAACTAGTTTCTCACCTTTTCAACTCATTTACGGGCTCGAAGCAGTCTTTCCCATAGAGTTCCATATCTTGTCTCTAAAGTTGGCAGTACAGTTATTGCTAGACACTTCACCGCTTGCAGAGAATTTATTATACCTCGAGCAGCTCTATGAGAAGCATCGTGATGTAGCCTTAGATAACGAGGCTCACAAGAAAAAATTCAAGTGTCAGTATGATTGGTCTATTCATTCTTGGATTTTTCTCTAAAGGCGACCTTGTCCTGGTCTATGACCAATATAAGGACCCCCTAGGGGCAGGCAAGTTCAAACCCATGTCGTTCGGACCCTTCATCATGAAAGAGGTTCTAAAGAAGGGTGCTTATCATCTATTGGACTTTGATGGAAATTGTTTGGTGGAGCCTAGAAATGGGATATACCTCAATAAGTATTACTCATGGGTAGGTCAACTCAGGTGACTTATTGTACATATGTATAGTTCTTATACATTTTCTTTTTTAGTTTTTGTCTTTTTATTTTTATGGCTGTGTCATTTTTGATGGAATCATTTTCACTGTGGCAGATGTCAAGTGAATCAGAGGTGTTCTTTGGGTTTGCGGATGGTGCTAGCCGACACACTCAGAGGCTTGCTTACGCAACTTGGGTGATTTTCACACCTCAAGGACAATTTCTATCTTCAGGAGGTATCTGTTTAGGTGATGCCACATACAATGTTGCCAAATACAATGTAGTATTAGAGTTGATTTGTGATGCTTTGTTGCATGGTATCTCTCACCTCTGAGTCTACTTAGATGCTCAACTGGTTGTGTCTCAATTAAATGGATGTTACCATGTTTACGATCTTACTCTACACCAATGATTCCTTAGGGTACATCTCTTAGAACGAAGTTTTAATTACATTATGTATATCTATGTTCCTAGGAGATTGAATCAAGTTACATATGCTCTAGCTAATCATATATTAGATTGGCATATTGCACACATGTAAAGAAAAATCACACACACGCACATGTAAATACATTTGTAAATAAATGTAATCCATAAAACACAAAAGATAGAAATATGCATACATTTATCACAAAATATCAGAGTACATGGGTGGGCACAAGCACCTAAAAAATAGGTCCAATAAGAGTCATGGGGCTTATTCCCTCAAAAATATACAATAGGTTCCCTTGACACGTAAGAAGTCTAGCCTAACTAAGGGCGGGGCATGCTGACCCTACCATAGTGAACAACGACATTGGCCAAAGGTCGAAAGAGCTAGACCTAGGTCTGTGGTACCCCAACAAAGTGAGTCTACATAGATGATGGGAGATCCTCGATATCCACTATAGGAATTGTACGAGTAAGAGCAGTGAGGTTCCTCTCCACCCGCCTCAAAAATCTCTCAGCCTCTCCGACTGTAGGTTCCCCTACTGCTATTGGTCCACCAGCTGCATATGGTCCCGCCTTTGGTCGAGGACCTAGCCTGGTCCTCATGAATTCTATTAGAAATATCGGCCCCACATCTACACATAACAGATCCATATGTGTTAGATACTCTGGTTTACAAAAAACATTATATATATGAAAAAACATAAAAATTAAATAACTTTGAAAAAAAACAAAAAAAAACTTACCCATCTCTCCTCGCTCCTCTCTGGGGGGTACATGCATGTCATGATCTCTGAAAAGTTTATCTTGGCATAGGGGTAGTCCTCTATGGACAGAATCTATCATGCCCACTGGGAAAAAAACTTGTCGTCAAAAGCCTCAATGGTCCTCCCTCCCCCCTATCGCGGAAACATCGCCGCCCACCTACATAGCATTGGGAGAGGGGCCTCGTGCCCTTGTATCGTCTCTCTAGGACTAAGATTGGGGACCCTCTTGAAGAATAAAGAGAAAATAATTGTCCTGAACCCAAGGTTTCTGTGTCTTTGCATATGACACTATGTTAGCTACCTCTTCATGCAGTCTAGTAAGGTGGTACTCCAGTCAAAATATTGTGCATTTAATCACGAGACTGCACAATTCATGTGCACCCGGGAAGCCTAATGTAAATATGTGGATCCAGTGATCTGCCTAATGAGAAAAACTATCACTTTCAATGCTAGTTTTGAAATCTTGTTTATCGTCACCTGAGTGACCACTTAGTTAGTGTCGGCTTCGCAATGGAGTTCAATCAACTCCTCTATGTTGTGAGGCCCAGAGGGAAAAGTGAGAAAGTTGACTGGTTCCCCTCTCCTTGAGAGGCCAGCTAGAAAATAGATATCTTCAGTCGTTGGAGTCAACCACTATCCCTCAAGAATAAATGCCTCTTCATCAGGATGCCAGTAATATACTAAGGCATTCAGCAGCCTGGGTTGTGATCGCATGAATGGACACTGGAATAATTTCAACAAGCCACATTGAGCCAATGCGGCGATAGCATCAGGGTCCTCTCCGACCAAAATATCAATGTCCTCATGCTTCCTCTCTCTCCAGGGAACATACATCCTGCAATTCACAAGTTTAGGAGGGATTAACCCTTTCATCTTTTAATTTTTTCAACATGTTGGAGGGTATACACGGGCTATAATATACATAGTCATGTATGCTTGCATGCAGTATTTTCTCTATATGTGGGCATATGATGGATTCCATAGGACAACCCACGTATACATAGATCCAACCTTT
>ML776793.1:394513-414736 GCA_009831015.1 Picea engelmannii
GGTCCAAGAGGAAGTTTTTTTCGTCCAATGAAGCTCCCAGAATCAACTCTTTTAATAAAGGGGTGTTTTTGGCTTCTTATTCAATTTCTCAATTAACAATGGTGATAATGAGTTGCCAGCCTCTATTTATATAATTTTTGGCCCCTTTTTGTCATTTTTTGGTCCCCTTTGTCGTTGTTTCTAGCCTGAAAATTGTTTAGTATGGTCCAGGATTTTCTTATGGATTGTTATGATAAGTGTTAATTTGGGTATTGGGAAACTTTTTGGAGATTTGGGGCATTTTTAAGGTCCTTTGGTAAGAAGTCATTTTCCAACTTGTTGCATCTAAGTCAAGATTCCACCTTCACTTTTTGTATCTCGTTGTCTTAGTCACTTTTCCATAGGATCGACCCCACCGAGTTGTGACACAGAACCATCATTGCTACATTAGAAGCATCGTAATTTATTGGTAGAGACTCCCCCTTCATGGATTCCCTAGGTAGATCCTGGTTGCATTTTTGGTGTTCATGCCGTCACTAATGACTATAGGCTCTGGAGTCCTTATTAGTTTTTCCTAATTACGAGTTTGAGCCTCATTTGCATGATTCATTATCACTCTTTACCTCACCCTCGGGACTCCAAAAAAAATAATGGGTCGTCTTCTAAGCCCTTTTCAAATCATCTAAACATGAAAATATTGTCAAGCGATCTTGTTTCCCTTCACGCTCACTAAACTGAAATTTGAAGGCACGTTTGTCCGGTGGTAGTTTACCCCTTTTTCGGTCCAGATGGTCAACTATAAGAACAAAGGTATACTCTAGGAGCCTCGGTTCTCTAGAAGAGTATTCTCAAGTATAATTTTAACTCTTTTTCGGGCTTGAGGGACTAAATTTATGAAAAAGGATCCCCCACGGAGTCCATAGTTAAGCTCTTTTTAGACTCCCTAAAATTGAAAATATCATCGAGCGACCTGGTTCCTTCACACTCGTTAAAATGGTCCAGAAGAACATCTCATACGGAGTCCATAGTTAATATTTTTTTAGACTCGTTAAATATGAAAAATTGTCGAGTGATTTTGTGCTAGTTTACCCCTTTTTCAAACTGACTAGACAACCTTTGAAAAAGGCACCCCAGCAGAGTCTCCTTTTACGTTGTTTTAGACTCTATAAAAATTAAAAACCGTTGAGCTTACCTTCTATGGGATCGCTAAAATTACATCGAAGGATGTTATCGTTATGTCTTGTTAATCACACTTGCATTCTACATCTTTGGCCTAATGCCAGCTCCATGTTGCTCTCAACTGAACCATTTGAAGCATGCCTTATACATAAGCCTTGTAGCACTTTGTCTCTGTGTCTTGACACCTTGACCCATGGAGGATTTTTTCTGAATGTCCCTTTCCTGCATATGTCCCCTTTCTATGAGAATCACTGTGTTCTAGTATTTATGTGACACTCGTTCCTCCTTTTTAATGTATCATTCTTTTATTATTTTTCAAAGATTTCCAAAATTATTGAAAAAGACAAAAAAAAATCAAATATACCCCAAAAAGAGTAAGGGAAAAGTAATTTTTTATTTATTGGCAACACAATGACTCTCCCTTGGACAAAGCACATCCTTTCGTTTGTTCATCAAGCTCTGGGATTTAATATGACCTTAGGAAGTTGTTCTCGTTACATAGAACTCTGTCCTCCTCTGTTTGGTTATTCTTTCAAACATATGGAGAGTTTTTGTTGCCTCCTGCATCGTGAACTTATGTCAATACCATGATGCCTGAATCTCATCATTTATCATGCTATTATCCAAGGGAATTTTTTACCAATCTTGAGTCATCCATTCTGTAGTTTTTCTCTTGACCTCATGCCCGACCATCCTGAAATCCCAATCAAGTCTTTGTTCAAAATCAATGAAGCCCTCAACTTGGTCATCAAGATCCTCTAGTCTATTCCCGAGGAGCCTTCGAATACCTATGGGTAGTGAATTCATACATTCATATTACACTCCTACCTGAGTTATGAAGATTTTGAATTTGTTGCTCGAGCTCTGAAGGACTCATCTCTAGCCATCAGGCATCATTAGCTTCTTGAATATGGATATTATACATGTATATATTTTTTATTTTGAGATGTATATCTGTTGTGTATTTCTCATGGCTACACTTTATATAGTTATATGACATGGATCTGCAGTGTATTTGATTGGAAACCATGATTTTATTTCATTTCGAGCATGGGTACGCCCGCCTCAGTGAAACAATTATTATTTTGGAAGATGACACTTCCCGAACTTTGGTCCCTAGGCTCATTCTCTTCGTATGTTGGTGAATATTGGCAATATAGTTCGTCCATAAAATGTTCTTCTAACCTCACACATTAGGGGGCATCTGTTATAACCCTAATTTGCACCAGACATGCATACCTGGCATCAGGCCATCTCACTTTCCATTTTTTCCAAGCCACCATTGAAAAAATCTTCGAAAAAGCCATCCTTTTGAAGGCATATGAACCCTACACCATTGTTTCCCATGTATATATGCTATCTAACCCATTACATCTCGTGTATACTGAAAAAAGAACAAAAAATAGAAAGTTGCAAATGGAATACAAATTTATGGGTAATAGCCTAAACCATGTGACCACCCATAGCTGGTGTTGGCCCTTGGTTATGGAAGAAATTGAAGACCGAGGAAGAAAAGGTCAAACATGAACTACACAGGAGACACAGTGACTGTCACTGGGTCGAAGTAAGAAAAAAAGAAGAAAAGATGGAGGGAAGTACGGAAAATCAAGCCGATGAATGAGGAGATCAGCGATGACATATAAGTATGAGAAAATAATTGTAGACAACTCAGGAAGTAGAGAAATCCACCATTGGATGCTTTGGAGAACCATGTGAAAAGGGAGGAAAGACAGGCTGGCAAAGCCTTGAAAAGGCGGGTCAAGTTGACCTAGGGTTTTAGACACCTAGGGTTTTGGGTAATTAGGGTTTTTACACCTAGGTTTCAACCTAAGGCTATCGGTGAGGAACTATAATGTATAAATAGAGGTCGAGAGGACCTAAGTTGGGTTGATACTAATGTTGGGTATAGATATTGATTATTGTTTTAGAGATTATTGTAATGTGAGAGAGAGGAGTGCTGAGAGCGAGAGCCTTCTGGTGTTGTAAGATCTTCAGTTGGGTGCGAAGATCAAGTCCTGCAGCTAGGTGCACAGGAAGGTGGGAGACAGAGAGAAGAAGAGAGAAGATCTGCTGACTAAGAGCACAGATCAGAACTGTAAGATTTACCTTAAAATATCATAAGCACAGTTCTGTGGATGTATCCCTAGAGAGAGGGTGAACCACATATATTTTGTGTTGTATGCGTGATTGATTCCTAGATCTTTTTCATTGTTATACTGTTATTTGCATTATTGTGTTAGATCAGATGTATAGATACGCATAGTATATCTAGATGATATGAGATATATGAATGTTTCATTATTGTTGTATTAGTTCCACTTGATATTCCCCTGGTTGTAGACATCCTTGTCCTGCAACCCCCCTCTTAGCTGCTTCGGGTGAGACTTCATCTGCTTCACAAGTTTTGTCGAAAGGGCTGGTAGTTAGGGTTTTTTTGGTGCATTGTTGAAGCGTTGAACCCTAGGTCTGCCCCTGTTCCAACAACCAGTCACTCAACTGGATAACTACCCTCTTCTAGATTATAAAAGAAGAGGTAGGGGTCCCATTTGAAAGGAGAAAAATAATAGCAAATAAAATCTGCCCTTTTTTGTATTCCCCTTGCCCCAATCTTTTGAAACCATTTTGTGAGGAGAAGCATATGTGGAAGTAGTTGGTGTACAGTTGAAAAGGAGACCAGGACTATATTCGAGGAGTAGTGGCTGATCTCACCTTTGTAAGTTACTTTTGTGAGATTAATAAAAATAATTAATTTTTCCACCCCGCCATATCAGGTGTTCAATATTCAGTTTTGATTATATTTTATTAGAACCTCTAACCCACTAGTTAATATATAAGATGCATGTTTGGAGTTATTTTTTTGTCTATTTTTGAATGCAGGTTGGCTTTGGGAGGAGACTTGCAGTCAAGGAGCAACCGAACACAAAAGGATCGACACCAAACATGGAGTTCAAGGTAGAGTTACCGGATCCTTTTTATCCTTGTGTTTTATGCATGAATGTGGGGTCTATGCCGGGATGATAGTAACAATTAGGAGACTTTAGATGGTTATTTCTGCATGCATTACAGAACCCTTAGTGCTAGTCCGTAGGGGTTTTTCCCACCCACAACAGTGCCCCGCTCAAAATAATTGATATACAATTCTGAAAATTATACCATAAATAATACAGACTGTCCACTATCCAATGAAACTGGTCTCACTCAATTTGGATACTCTAGGAATAATTTATGATTTTTTTACCCGGAACACCTGCTTGAGACTAGTAATATACCCTATCTTCCACAGGGTGTATATACAAATGCAAGATGACCCAGAAGATGAATTTGTTATCACAGATACTTTAATAATTTATGTGAATATCCTATGGATTTAAGAGTCTGAAATGTTACAGAAACAAATTTATAGCAAAAATTCTGTGATGACTTAATTCAGGATGATTCGAGAACCCTATCTTACACAGGATGTATTTATGAAATTATAAGGACCGTGGAGTTGAAATTTGAACCCAACGTAACTTGATCTGTCTACTAAATATCCTCCAGGGGGTTCCATCTGAAATATTGTAGAAAACAAATTACAATGAAAATTCCAAGGTGTCTCAGATGTAGCAGTGAAATCCCAATACCTTGAGCTCTGATACCATACGTTAAGAACCAAATATCAATATAGCATAGAAAAACCTCAGAATAAGTACTCAACTCCTTGAAAAACAGGGAAATTCATATAATAATCCTCTTCGAGGGGGAAACCTCCTTATACACCACATAAATGTCCAAATACAATATGATTCTAAATGAAAATGTCTCCTTGGTATATATAGGAGACTAGGAGGTACAATTACAAGTAATGGACCTAAGCCGACATAAATAAAATAACATCACTAATGTAATATGCCCCAATTAATGGGTAATGTTCCACTATTTAGGGCTTAACAATGAGGTTTTAAACTCCATCAAAGGATTAGGAGATGATGTGGAAGAATATATTATTGTATAGAAGTTGCTCAGGTCACATCCCTCAAGATTTAATCCCAAGATATATGTTATTGAAGAAATGAAGGATCTAGACAAACTAACAGTAGATGATCTGCATGGAACCCTAACTGCATATGAAATAAGAATAGAACATGATAACCCACCAATAACATCAAGGAAGGAAACAACCTTTAAGGCATCAAAGAATACATAGTGCAATATAAGTGATTTCTCAGACAATGAATTGGATGATGAAGAAGAAAACATTGTCAAGAAGCTCAAAAACATATACAAAGGTAAGATCCCTTTCAATTTTTTTAATTGTGGAAAAATAGGATGCTTTGCTCATAAATGTCCTTATGCAAATACCAATGTTAAAGAAGAATTTAATTTGAAGAAAGCCAATAGAAGGGAGATAAAAAACAAGAAAAAGCCTTATATACAAAGGAAGAATCTATATTCCAATAAAGACAACAACTCATCATATGATAGTGACAGTGAAGAAGATGAGATTCTCTTTATGGGTCTGGAAACACAAACAGGTGAAGATACAAACTCAATAGAAGAAAAAAATTGTGTTAAAGATGCAGAAGTAAATATTTAAGAAGAACTCATTAGTGCCCTATAAGAAAATTACAGAATGAAGGACAAGAATAGAAATCAAAAGCAGGAACTAGAGAAATATAAAGAGAATGAATATGACGATAAGTAAACAGAGAAGACAAAAATTACCTTAAGGGTTCAAGTAGAAGAATCTAATAAGATCAAAGAATTTCTAAGGGATCAATTGAAAGAAAAATCAGATATTTGCAGCACTCTTGAATCTGAAATATGTCACCTAAGAAAGGAGTTGGAGAAATCATCAATAAGCTCTATAGTTTTAAATGAAATCCTAAATTATCAAAGAGAACAATATGAAAGAATGGTTCTTGGCTATAGTGACAGGAAGGAATATGTCAATGAAGAAGCATCACCATCTTCAAAATAACCAAGAGAAGAAAGAACCAAGCTCTATGATGACACTCTAAAAAATACAGTCAAAGTTGAATACCATGGAAGGGAAGAACACTATGATCCACAAGAGACAAATTTTACTCACAAATATCGAATATGGAAAACTATCCCATCAATATGGAATCACTCAACCAAGTATCAAAACTATTTCTATGGTTATTGTTATTCTTGTAATAGATTTTGTCATAAAACAATAGACTATAGAACAAGTATAAGAAGAAATTACATGAGGAATAGATACCAGGATACTTATGGATTCTCAAGGATAAATTACAATTCATTTTCCCCCTTGATGAAATACAATCTCATATGTTATAACTGCAAAAATTTTGGACACATAGAAAATTAATGCATAAGTAATCTCAAGCAAGTTTCACCTATAATGAAAAGAAGTTGGGAAAAAAAGAAAGAAAATTCCCTATTTGTTCAAGAAACTCTTTGTACTCAGAAAAATAAGGATAAGTGGGTTATCGACAGTGGATGCTCTATTCATATGACATGAGACATGAAACAAATCATCACCTTGGAAAAAAATGATGACAACATTACATTTGGAGACAATGGAAGATCGAAGATAGTTGGAAAAGTTGTCGTAATCCTTGACAACGGAAAGGCTAAAATAGAAAAGGTTTTGTGTTGAAGTTCTAAAAAATAATCTTCTTAGTGTAATCCAAATGTGTAATCAGGGACACAATCTCATATTTACCTCCTGAGAATGTGATATTAGAAAAGCATACTCATGAAAGTTGATAGAAAAAGGAATCAAAACTCCAAGTAATGTATATTTTCTTGATGAAATCAATGGAGAAAAGTGCTTTATAGGACAGACATATGAAACTTGGTTATGGAAAAAAAGAATGGATCATATGAACTTTGACAATCTGGTAAAAATCAGTACCAAACAAGCAGTAATAGACATGCCAAAAATCATAAAACCCTCAAGCACTATTTGTAAGAAATGTCAGCATGGAAAATATTCAAGGGTGAACTTCAAAACAAAGAAATATGCAACTTCCAAGCCTTTGGAACTTGTACATACATATCTTTGTGGACCATCAAGGATTAAAATCTTGCAGGGAGAATGGTACTTCATGTTACTAATTCATGACTATACAAGAATGACTTGGGTTACTTTCCTCAAAAATAAATGTGAAGCATTTGAAAAATTCAAGGCATTCAAAGCTCTAGTTGAGAACGAGACATAGATGAAAATCAAATGTTTAAGGTAAGACAATGGAGGTGAATTCATATACAATGACTTTTTGGAATTCTGTGAAGCACATGGAATAAAAAGACAATACGCAAAAAAAAGAAATTCTTAATAGAATGGGGTTGTTAAAAGGAAAAACAAACATGTACAATAAATTTCTAGAACAATGATAAAAGAAGTAGGTCTATCAGACAATTTTTGGAGAGAAGCAGTTTATACAACTGTTTATATCCTAAATAAAGGACAGATCAGAATGAACATTGACAAGGATCCTTATGAACTATGGAAAGGGTGACCAACACTTGTCAAACACTTCAGAATTTTTGGGAGCAAGTGTTACATCAAATGAGACAATGAGGACTTAGGAAAATTTAACTCCATATCAGATGAATAAATCTTTCTTGGATACTCATTAAGAAGCAAAGCCTAAATGTGTTACAATAAAAGGCTGCAAAAGATTGTTGAAAGTATTAATGTCATAATAGATGAAGAAATCAAGAACACTAAAGAATAAGAAGATGAACATGAAGAACAAGAACAAGAAAATGAAGAAGAACAGAAGGAAGAAGAAGAAGCAAATGAAGAATAAAAGGAGGAATAATAAGAATAAAAGGAGGAAGAAAAATAATAAAATGAAGAATTCATGAAAGAAGAATAAGAATGCCAAGATACACAAACACCAACAAGGTCTGTACAAAAGAATCACCCATAAAATTTGGTTCTTGGTGAAAAGCATGTTAAAACCCAGAAAAGGGAGGAAATTGGAAAACAATTTTGAGAAGGGGAATATCTCCCTACTATCCCAAGTAGAACCTAAATGATTTACATAATCTTATAATAATAAACATTGGGTGAATTCTATGGAATAATAGTTAAATCAAATTGAGAAGAATGAGACTTGGGATAGTGTCCCAAAACCCAAGAATAAAAATGTGATAGCAACCAAATGGGTATTCAAGAACAAGTTGAATGAAGATGGAAAAGTAGTAAGAAATAAAGCAAGACTGGTCTGCAAAGAATGATCATGTAGAAGGCATTGATTTTGAAGAAACATTTTCCCTTGTTGCAAGCTTAGAATCCATTAGGATGTTTTTGGCATTTGAAATCTTTAAGAATTTCAAAGTATATCAAATGGATGTCAAGTCAACATTCCTGAATGGAGATCTAGAGGAAGACGTTACATAGAACAACCTGAATGGTTTCTATTGTCAAAAAATGAAGACTATGTTTTCAAATTAAATAAAGAATTAAATGGATTAAAGGAATCTCTCGAAGCATGGTATTCAATACTTACAACAACAAGGTTTCAAAAGGGGGACAACATAAAACAATCTATATACCAAAATAAATCATGCAGAAATGTTGATCATTGTAGTGTATGTAGATGACATTATATTTGGGAGTAATGATGATTAAATGAGCCAAAGGTTTGCATAAGATATGTGAAAGGAATTTCAGATGTCCATGTTTGGAGAATTGTCATTCTTTTTGGTATCTTAGATTACTCAAACTAGTAAAGGAATATTTGTATCTCATACCAAATAAATAAAAGATATGTTGAAGAAGTTTGATATGGAAGATTGTAAAATTTCCAGTATACCCATGGTCACTGGATGTAATATCAACAAGGAGGACAAATATAAGAAAACTAATCAATCTTTGTATAAGTCAATGATATGAAACCTCGTTTATGTAACAACTTCAAGGCTAGACATAATGTAGACAATAGGGATAGTTGGAATATTTCAAGATGCACCCAAGGAAACGCATGTACAAGTTGTCAAACAAATATTTAAATATTCAAAGGGTACTTTGGACTTTGGACTATGGTATCCAAAAGGAGATGAATTTACTCTAACAATACATGCTATTGTATATTGGGCATGCAATATTGATGACAGGAAGAGAAAAAGTGGAGGAACATTCTTCTTGGGAAATTGTTTAGTATCCTGTCTCAGCAAGAAATGCTCTTCAATATCATTGTCCATAACATAAGCATATTATATTGCAGCAACATCATGTTGCACACAACTTCTCTGGATGAAACAAACATTGCAAGATATCCAGGTAGAATACAAGCAACCATTTTCTATATTATGTGACAACACCAATGCTATAATCATTTCAAAAAATCTAGTAATGCACTCAAATACAAAACATATCCCAATCAAATATATTTTCTGAGGGAACACATGAATAATAATATTGTTAAGTTGGAGTGTGTTTCTACCAAGGAACAAATAGTATACATATTTACAAAACCCCTACCTAGATATATGTTTGAGTATCTCAAGTATAAGATGGGATTCATTCCCATTTCTCAGTAAAAAATTCAACTGAAAGATTTTGGGAGCTCAAAAGAATCAAAAGATCAGGGGGAGAGTGCATATAGTTGCATGGTGAAGAGAAAAATGAAGAGTATCACATTAGGGGGAATTACATAAGATAGGGAAATCATTGGTTACATAACATAAAATGAAGAATACATAAAAATGGAGAAAATTATCTTTTCCATTGATTTCAAAGGGGGAGAGAAAAGAGACAGGGGGATACTTGCCTAAACTAGTAGAATGCATAATCTATGAATGTGTTGTCATCAATGAAAAAGGGGGATAGTGTTGGAAATTGTGTTTTCATTGATGTCAAATGTAGAAAGTATTGAATTTCATTGATGTCACAAGAAGGGGGAGACTGACCATTTTCAATGATGAAGGAATAAAGACTATGATTCTAGGTCCAAGGATTGATCCTAAACCATACACAACTACGAGGAAGAGAAAGATTCATGCTGCAAATCAAACCAGATAGAGTGGGTCAAGAAGGTTCCTACGCATCTATATATCTTTATGTGTTGATTAAATTTCGATGAGATATCTACTAGGATGTTTGACGACTAGGTTGTAGAGGATCAAAGGAATATCTGGATAGCACTGATTAAATTCTGGTGAAGGCTATCTGAACAAAGAAAGTGTGAGTCGTTGATCATTGATCATTCAACAAGATCAATGATCCAGATGTGAAAATAATGAAGCAAAGGAAAAGTATAATATCCCACATGAAGAAGGGAAATAGTCATCGATGAGTTTATAATGAAAGAGTGAAGGATATTAGTTCGAATGCAAATGGAAGAGCCATGGAACCGTGTGAAAGGCACTAACTTTTAGTGTGATAATTTCCATTTGTATGGAAAACCAAGATTAAATATTAGATCTAGATCTAACCAGATCCACGACCAAAAGTAGTCCTGAATTTTGGATCTGATGTGATGGTGAAAGGATTTCATAGTTTGCATTTTTAGATTATTTATCTCAGGCCATATTGAGACACTCCGACGGAAAAATTTCTGAATCAACAAGGACCGTTGATCTATCAAAGAAATAAAGAATAAATTTGAACCATTGATTGGATGGAAAGGACTCTGAATGATTGTGATCCATCTTAGATGTTGCATCAACACCGTGTCATCCAATACATGTGGTGGCCATGAAAGGCTGATGTAAGAAAGACACGAGAGAAGAAAGTCAACATGGTGTACAAACAAGATCCAAAAGTTGTGATGATGTCAGCATGAGGTCAACTGCCAAGTCAATGCCACATGTAGTAGAATGATTGATCCACGTGTCATCAATTACAGAGTTGTATATCATTTGAAAGGTTTGGTTGGAAAAGATCCAGACCCTTCATTGCAACCTATTAAACAAATCTGATCGTCCATCAGAGTGAGGTGGTTAGAGTGAAAGAATTCACCTTTTTATTTACACTCTGAAGCAAGAGTATCGAATAATATTCCTTTTAGATACCTTCGAAGCTTATCAATCGACGTTCAAAATATTTGGGAAGTTCCACATCTCTGATAAGAGGTCTATCGAATAATATTCTTGCTTCAGTACCATCAATCAACGTTCAAAATATTGGGGAAGTTGTACAACTCTGATGAGAAGTGTATCGAAGAATAACACTTTTCCTTGAGAAAAGTGTTATCTCAAGACAAATAAGAAGTATGGAACATTGGTCGGCATGAAAACAAGATGCAATCTTAGTCATATATCAATGTGGGTCCAACCTGACATTCTCATGTACAATTCGAGTGATAGAAAATAACCATCATGCAGGTTGAAGGACTGATGATATCAAAGCCATTAATTTCAGACTCTAAGGACCGTTGGATCCATTGGAGTACATGGCATCAGAGTGAACGAGGTACTCCGATGATTAAGGACTCTGAAAGCTAATGAAAACCATTGATTTGAGTTGGGCATATCTCTGTCGTTCATTGGAGAGGCTTTGGTCGGAGTGGAGTTGATGAATGGGTGCTAATGAAGAGGACTTTAAGAGCCAATGATAGTCGTTGATCTAATATCATACGTCTACTCTATGATGGGGTAGTGTTGAATGTTTAGTACCCTGATAGTCTCGATAGATGGATTGTATATCAACAGATGAGATTAAATGAAGAAATGATCGAATGATTATTGTGAATCAATATGGTGTCGAGTGTTTTGGCACCTCAGTGGTCCCAATATGAAAGAATAAATTGATGGTTGTGATGAAACAAGGGAAAAATCAGATGGTTGTCATACATTAAAGTTTTATAGAGAGTATTGGTACCCTCATTATCCCAATGAGTGTGATTGTAAATCAACAGACAAGATTGAATCCAAGATGAGATCCAATGGCTACTGAACATCAAAATTGTGTTGTGTTGTCTGTGAGCAGATCAAATGAAATGAAAAGGTTTAGGGCCCAATTTTTAGGAAGAGGCAAAGGGACTCGAAGCCGACCCCATGGATTTGTTTTTGTGGAAAAATCCATAAGTACAAAAGTTGTATAAATAAAGTGTCTGAATCTGTTTTGGGTGTGTGGAAAAAATGAAGCAAGAAGTGTATGGAGAACATAGGCTCTGAGGTTTGTACGAAAGTGTGGAAGCAATGAAGATGATTTGAGTTTTGATGACATAGGGGATGAATAATGTTGGAGAGGTATTCTAAATAAAAATATGAATTACATTTTTTTCAAGGCGGCAGGGTGGAGCAAGGAAGGGGATTGGTGTCTCCTATAGGTTGGTTCTTGTGACCAATAATTCTGTGGGTTGGTGCCCATTGGATGAGTTGGTTATAATCAAGGGGATTGGTCTCCCCTACAAGTTGGTGCCCGCAAAGATTATTTTATATTGGTGTTTGTTATAAGTTGGTTCTTACAATTTTTTATAAATATTTTTTTTGTGTTTTTCTCCCATTTGGGTTTCCATGTTAAATATATGTGTATTGTGAACTGAATGATTAACTGTTGGTAAATAATATATTATGATTAAAAAGAAACTATGCTAAAATAAATTAATGATTATCATGTAATACGTATTCACCCCCCTCTCAGTATTCCAACAAATAATACCTCTTTAAGACACTTGACAGTGGAAATTTCTATGGTTGTTATGAAATTGCGATGGTACAACAATTTATAACAATAAGTACAAGTTTATAACGACAACAATAAAAAGAGATCAGAATTTCATCAATTGACAATGAAACTTAGCATATCCAATAGATTAACATCCAATTGTTTCAATCAATTTTTGAGCATGTTATACTAATATTACATAAATGTATGCAACAAATTAGAGTAAGTTAATATGGATGTAGAAAAATTTTGCAACAATACCAAGCTTATTAGTCAATTATCCTAAGTTAGGATTAGTAGAGTTAGTAGGAACTTTGAGAGAATTGAAATGAAGGGTTTGTTGATCACTTTCACCATAAGAGAGCTTAAATATTAGTGCTTTTGAGTGTTATGGAGTCATTAAAACAACAATGTAATAAGTTTTGGAGATGAATCTTAGAAAAGAATAATAGGTATGGATTAAACTCTAAGGTTCTAGCACATTGGGGCCTTAGGGTTTAAATATTAAGGAGAAGGATTGCTAGAGTGAAAGAAGTTTTGGGCTCTATCAACCCTTTCTCTCTTCTTAGGTACTTCAAATACGTCACAATCAAGAATCTAGGGTCAAAATCCTAAAGTGATAGAACTTTAGGGCTTTATTATTATAACCTTAGCTAGGAATTCTTCACAAATTTTGGATAAGATTAACCTTGTGAGAGGAGGAATAACTTATTCTCCTCTCTTAGGGTTTTACCAAACAATATTTCTAGCATGAACTAATAGATTTCACCATAAAACATTAATATCATAAAACAATATTGAATAAATTTACTTACTTCACCAAGATACCTAGAGAGTAAACCCTAATTTCAGAAATACCATCCAAAAATCAGCAAAAGATATCCATCACTTGAACATCCAAGCATAGTGCACTAGTGTATAAGAGAGAGATATCCTAAGAGGGTGGAACTTTCAGACTTGGTATCTCACAAAGGTGAGAAAAATGTGATGATAAAATGAAATGACAAGGTGCTTTAGTTATATGGATATATCTTGACCTATTTGTCCATATAAAATTGTCAAAGACAAAATATAAGAAGGCCTACCCCTTTAATGTTCTCTTACATTATGCCAAAATAAATTTTTACATGAAATAAAACCCTAGAAGGGTGACATCATGCCCTAGAAGGGTGACATAGGCTCTCTAAGTGCAACGAAAAGCATGAGGACGAAGGTGTTGGACCTCCAAATGCCATGTTTCATGATGCCATGTGCCAAAGTGTCATGCTACCATGTGCCAAAGTTTCATGCCATGGGTCTCCTCATGTCAAGCCATCTCTAGAATCATCTCATCCATCAAACCCTATCCCTACAAGGTGACATCAATGGCTAAGAAGTGACATAATAGGCCTCCAAAGGCCAACGTCTAAGTGGAGAATGGTGCAACATCATACTCTAGTGAAGCTAAGGATCCTCCAAAGGAAACTTCCTCTATCATCTATATGCAACACTCATCATCCACGATCTTCCACGTGGGGGGTCCAATGTAAATCATGTGGGAAAGGTCATGCAAAGACAAAAGAGTACACCTTCCAAGGGTCCACAAGTCACATGAACCATGATAACTAAGCCACATTTAATACAATAACTACCCAAACCTATGCATCAAATCCCCCCTTTTCAAATTAAACAAATTCTCAAAGACCTTATAAGTTTTTCCAAATTTAAGTATGGGAGGGACGTCATAGTGCCCTATTGGGTAAGCCAATCCCCATGTCAAGGAATGCTTCCCAAGAATACCCTATCTAGATCAAGTGATGAGCATGAGGTGAATTTGGGGAATACTTTTGGGCAATGGGTTCTTGACATATGAAGGGTTTGTATTGTCTCATTTGTGGATGCCTTTGTGGAGGGTGTGTTGCATCCTTTGTTTGTGATGAAATTTTTTTCCAAACCCTATCCTTTAATTTATTATGTTATGAACAATGAGTGATGTGTAAAATTAAAATTAAAGATCACCACAATTCCACTTGAAGTTAGGAACACATTGAGTGGCATGTGCACTAGAAATTAAAAAAAATCACAAATGCAATCCCCCAACAAGCGAGACATTTATTAATTATTTGTTTTATTCTTTTTGAAGGTCCTTCATTTTTTATGGAGAAGTGATTCATTGATCTCAGTACCTTAGGGAGAGAATATATAAGGATAATTTATTGATTTTAACTTTTTCCAGCTACAACACTTCTGGGCCTGCAGCTCCTTCTTCCCATGAAACGAGGTACAAGACCTTCTTGAGGTCAATAAGCCCAAAAACCAAAAAGATGAGAAAAAATAAGGGAAGAGGTGTGGAAAGTGGTAAGTATGAGTGGGAATGGTATGATGACCCTTCAAGGAGACACCCTAGTAGAAACCCTTTTCCCAAGGGTGACCCACTTACTAGAAAACCATGTTAACCACCAAGGTGAAATTGGGAAAAGGTATAATTTCCAAGAAAACATTTTTATAATCAAGAAAGTAATCTTTGCAACATGTTCAAATGCTTCAAATATTAAAGTGACACTTACCTATAGATCATACTTTTTACCTCATGAAGCAAGACTTGTTGTCTTCTGGGCCAAGTTGGTGTAGTGGATGTTCCTCTAGTGTCGATGATGATTATGGTGAACTATGGTGGAGGAGAGGGGATCTGTGAGATGTGTTATCCATTCATATCTCGACACTCCATGTATTCTACCTATGGGCCTCAAGAAATCATATCCTTAGTTACCCCTAGGATGGGGGGATAACATGGTGTAAGTCCCGTATCAGAGTGGGAAGAGATTTTGATGGTGTCCTATGAGGAACTATTTCTGCAAATGCAACCATACCTTATATCCCACCTAAACATTATGTGGTACCCAATGCTAATAATGATGCTACTTGTACTTGGCATTGGATTTCTGCAAAATATCATGGACTTATTGTTGGATGTGTTGGATTCATTCAACAATTTTGGTTTCTCGATCAACCTCATTATGAGCATGGGAGGAATATTCATGTGTGGTAGTAATGGGTAGAGGTACGTCAATGGGGGGCAATGGATTGAACCCAAAGCACACCTAAAAGGGGCTATGGACAATAAATTTGTGGAGGGATATGTTGTACCTATGTTGAACATAAGGATGGATCTCATCCCATGTGCATGGATGTTTGGAATTGTAAATCCTCAAGATATGAACAATCATCTTGTTGACTAACTATGTTTGTCCACTAGTCTGTGGGTGGAAGGAAGTTGATTTGATCAACTTGGTTTCCATCATCCACCATAGGTTGGACCTAAAAGTACTTGAGAAAATATTATATCAATATGAAATAATGGTCTTTGGGAGCCCAAAATGAACCCAAACACATTCAAATAAGTGATTTGTGGTGGCATCAGGGAAATGATACTCTTCTCATAAGGTAAAGGTAACAACACTTCCATCTTAGAGAATCGATCAATGACCATGACATCATAGTCATTCCCATGTTTGGTTGAAGGAAGACCAGACATGTAATCCATGGATATGGAATACCAATGACTATCAGGAGTAGGAATAGGGGTGTATAGCCCTTATTTCTTGATGGCGAGTTTGGAAATGGAGTAGGTAGTGCATGATCTGATTGTTATAAAAATAAGATCACAAAGCAATAAAATAAAACAAATGTGGAAATAAAACACTGAATATACACAATACAATAGAGACACAGATATATGTGGTTCACCCAGTGTGGGATACATACACCAGATAAGTTGTCAGGTCCTTCCTTTTTATTATCCAACAAAATAAAGGGATATGACCTAAAACACTCTCATTGTAACTTCCTCTTCTTTCTCTCACAACATCCTCTCTTGGAATACAATAATCACATTCATACATATCTGCAATACAATTCCCTAATAAAGTATGGTTTCCCTCTAGGGAAAAAATCCCTAAAAATAACTTCTACCATAAGATCTGCGACCTTATAATGAATGGTCCAGATTGAATACAAAATTACAATATTTTACAAGAGAATTTTTCCCAATATTTCACTTTGGGGCCTGGCGATAGTTATGGGGGGTGAAAAACCCCCTACACACCCCATTAGGGAATGGGGTCCAGGCACGACTGAAACAAACCTATGAATCAGGAAGATAACCAGGATCCACAACTAACAATCTCCCACTTGGAGACTAATCACAATAACTCCACTTCTTTTGTACCTGTTGGAATATACTCCACCTTGGACCTGTCAAATTTCTCATATTCACTTTCATTCTTGAAGACCAACTAAAACTGAGAAGGAACTCAGTTTCTCCCCGGTTACTCCCTTTGTTAACATGTCTGCAAGTTTCTGACTAGTATGTATCTTTTCCAACTTCAAATGTCCATCTTCCAAGATGGGTTGTATGAAATGGTACCTGAGAAGTATATGATTCATGTTCGAATGGAAGTTTGAGTTCTTTTCAAGATGAATGACACTCTTGTTGTCACAGTACAAGTTGATATTCTCCTTATTCTTTCCCAACTCTTCCATAAACCTCTATAACCAAATTATCTCTTTACTAGCCTCTGTGGCAACAACATACTCTTCTTACATTTTTTAAAGTGAAAAAACCTTTAATAGTTTTGAAATCCAACTTACTGTTGTTCCACCTACAATAAAAACATACCCTATGGTGCTCCTCCTTCTATCTTTATCACCTGCCATATATGAATCAACATATCCCTGTAGAACAGTGTCTAAACCTCCAAAACATAATTCATGAGTAGAAGTACCTATAAAATACCGTAGAATCCACTTTACTACCTCTCGATGTTCTTTACCTAGATTGCTCATATACCTTCTCACAACTCCCACTGCATGTGCAATATCTGGTCTTGTGCAAACCATCACATACATCAAGCTACCAATTTTTGATGAATAAGGGACCCTGGACATGTATTCGTTATCCTCCTATGTCTTGTGACACATTTCCTTAGTTAATTTGAAATTTCTGGCCAAAGGTGTACTAACGGATTTTTCATTTTGCATTATAAATATCTCAAACAGCTTCTCTATGTACTCACCCTGACACAATGTCAATTTGTGATTTTTCATGTCCCTTGTTATTCTCATACAAAGAATTTTATTTTCATCACCCAAATCCTTCATCACAAATGAATTAGATAATTTCTTCTTGAGAACATTTATATCCTGCATATTAGACCCTGCAACAAGCATGTCATCTACATACAATATCAAGATAATATATATTCCATTTTCTAGCCATTTAAAATAAAAAAAGTGATCAGAATGACATATATTATAACCTTGTTCTATCATAAACATGTCAAAATTCAAATACCACTACCTTGGAGCTTCTTTAGGCCATACAATCTCTTCTTCAACCCGCATACCAAATTCTCCTTCCCTATGACCTCATACCCCTGTGGTTGCTGCATATAAATCTCTTCCTCCAAATCCCCAAGGAGAAAAGTTGTTTTTACATCTAACTGTTCAAGATGAAAATCTTCTACTACCATAAGACTTAAAATAGTATTAATTGAATTCATTTTAACAACAGGAGAAAATATTTCATCAAAATCTATACCTTTCTTTTGTGAAAACCCCTTTACAACAAGTCTAGACTTGTACCGCTTTTTTCCTTCGTCTTCTTCCTTGAACCTGTAAACCCATTTATTTTGCAATGATATATTTCTTGCAATTAACTGAACCAAGTCCCAAGTCTTTTTGTTTACAAGGGAGTCCATTTCCTCTTCCATGCCTTGGACCCACTTCTTTTTAATTTCTACCTGCATTGCCTCTTCATAACTTTTTGGTTCACCAGAATCAGTCAACAATAAATAATACAATGAAGCAGAGTATATTTTAGAAGGTCTAATAAACCTGGTAGATATTCTAACAACACTTGCAGGAGTTTTAGGTACTTGTTTCTCTTGTTGTTTTAAATTTTTATTTTATGGCACATTTGGAATTTCTTTTTCAGTGATCTCATCAAACACTGTGTATTTTGGTTTTTATTTTTCCTATTTCTTTCCCAGAAATTGATCTTTGTACATGAACTTCTCATTGAATGTGACATCTCTACTCCTAATTATTTTGTGATTTTTATAATCCCATAGGCGATAACCAAATTCAATGACACCATATCCAATAAAGGTATGATCCGAAATCGGATTCAAAAGCCTGTCAGGGCATGAAAAATGCTCAAAAATGAAAGTGATCAGAATATGATGAAACCAACACCATTGCGTCCGTCTCGTCTTCCTGATTCCGGTGGTATAATTTTTTTGTCAAACGGAGTCTGTATGGAGAAGATATCGCATTCTGTTCGCCAAGCCAAACAGGCAAAATTTTGGATGCTGACTGTACCTGTCCGTATAGTCCGTACAGGACACGTGTCAGTCCGTACAGGACACATGGCAGGTCCATACGCTGACACATGGAAGATTCCATATAGGACATGTGGCGGCTCCAGAGCGTGGCATGTGTCAGGCTGATTTGGCATTTTCGACGCGCAGTTGGACCAATCCCAAAGTGACACGTGTCACCAGTGAAAGGGTGACACGTGGCAGGGTGACGTCAGCAGCTGACATGGCAGGTTGACGTGGTAGTGCTAACTAGGCATACGAAAAGTGATGTGGCAAGGTATGAAAGTTGACGTGGCAGTATGGTTTAGACACGTGGACCAATCAGATGTTGACACGTGGTAGTTTATTGGCAAGTGATTGGGTGCCACATGGCCCAATCACGGGTTGCCACGTGGCACCCCGAGTTTATCCAATGAGGGCTATGTCAAAATTTTTTGGGGCCCGGGGGATTTGAACATCGGACCTCCCACTGCAACGCCTTCGCAACAACACTATGACCATCCGACCACCGCTTGTGCCTTGTTTGTTATACGGGTATAATTGTATTTCNGGGGGGGGGGGTCGGGTCGGGGCTTGGCCCCGACCCCTGGTTTTATATGACAGATCATATGACCCCCGGCAATATGGAAAGGAGCGCGGTGTTTTTTTATGGTTGGCGCGGGTAAAGCCATAATCCACAGTCCTATGCCATATACCATATGACCGGTGCTGGTGTCAGCGTTTGGGGTGGCCCGCGCATAGCCCAAGGGCTAGCGTGTGGCCACATGAAGCTTCATGTGACCGTTTGGAGGTGCGCGCGCCCATATTTGGGGGATAAATCCTAGAAACAACTATAATATAGTTTTGAAAGTGTTTTTTTAACCAATTTTTCTATTTTAAATGTAATTAACCCTTTATTAATGATTTTTGGGGGTTATTGGGCTTTTTTAGAGCCTAATTTTTGGGAGGAAGTTGGGGATGAGTAACCAACTTTCCCACTATTTAACCAAGGCCATTTTGAGGCCATAGGGTCAGCTTTTGGACAGCTTTTGGACAGTTTTGGAGAGCAGAGATGCTGAGGCAAAGCCAAGTCAAAGCTAGTTTGAGGCAGGGAAGCTGTTGAGGAGGAGATGC
>ML776793.1:429548-443714 GCA_009831015.1 Picea engelmannii
TTTTAGATATGGCAGTAGAATGTCTTCTTCAATAAATTTTTAAATGGCCAAAAGCCAGTGTGGTCAATGACCTGTAAAAAATCAGAGAAACTCTTAATGAAGTATGGTTGGCCAAAATCCGGTTCAGACAAGGTCTGATAAGGAGATTGGCCAAAGGTCGAGATCAGAAAAACGAAGCTATGATACCAAATGAGATGAACAAAGTTCGCTCACACAAGAATTATCCAAAACACTTGGAATATAACAAAGTAATCCATGTAGGATTGTAAATAATATATGAATAGATAAGATATAAGATGGATGATTACAATTGATAATCCCTGGAGAATGTTTTTTGGGGGAAAGCTCACCCACACCCCCCCATTAGGGAATGGGGTCCAAGCACGACTGAAACAAACCTTTGAATCAGGAAAATAATCAGTCCCCACAACCAACATTGATGTACTTTCAAACATATTGTTGAATCTTCGACCAAAAAAAATGATTTGACATCACTTCCACTATTTTGACCACACCAAAGTGTCCTACCTCCGAACTATAATGAGTTTCCCTGTTGGCACAGGGGAAGACAGAGGGTTCAATGCTTCAACAATGCACCAACAAAACCCTAACTACCGACCCTTTCGACAACATTTACAAAGCAGATGAAGTCTCACCCGAGGTAGAGATAGAGGTGGTTGCAAGACTCAGATGTCTGCAACCTAGATGGGACATAGATCTGTGATTACAACACCTTAACAGAGCACTTAGCAGTTTCCATTCATTAGTACTTATCCTTTTTCTACAATGCATATAAACCCTAATTATAGTGTAATGTAGTATTCAAC
Source organism: Picea engelmannii (assembly GCA_009831015.1). Taxonomy (NCBI): domain Eukaryota; kingdom Viridiplantae; phylum Streptophyta; class Pinopsida; order Pinales; family Pinaceae; genus Picea; species Picea engelmannii. Next base: position 430,376 of record ML776793.1, read on the forward strand.
AAGATTCAACACATTCAAGTATTAATCACATCAAAATAGATCAGATCTGGTACTTATTTACATCACCAAGAACTAAGCTATCATATAAGATACATCTAAACATACATGACTACACTAAGCATATATGAACAATAAAACAAACATAATGCACAAAGAAACCATAACACATGATATACGTGGTTCACCCCCAGCCTAGGGCTATGTCCACCAACTCTTCTTCTCTTTATTGTCTTCTGTCAATCATCTACATGCACAGAGCCACATGATCCTACTCAATATAGGACATGAGATCTGCATTCACTCTACCAGATCCTCCTTCTGCGGGATAGGTTACAACATAAAGCCGTTACATAGTCTCTTACAGTCACTTGTACTTAGCCTTGCAAGCCTCACAGAGTATGCACAAAGCATTTACAATTATCACTTGCACTTAGCATAACATCACACTCATAGTTCTCGTGTCTAGTGTCTTAACACTTAACATGGAACCCTTTGATTACATCGCCTATCTATCTATTTATACATTACAAAATATGCCTAAGCATGGGTAAACCCATGGGCCGACATCCCCATACCCGTTACATAAGACCAAAACCCCAAAATCCCTAAACAAGGGGCTGAGATCTCACGATCTCCTCTTTGACTTGCGCTCCACCTTCAACAGCTTGTCGAAGTCCCAAAATAGGTCAAACTTGACCAAGGATCTCCAAAACTTGGTCAAGGGCCAATAGGCCCCCAACACTCACTTGTGACTCTTCTCAAGTCACTCTGATCTGGGTAGCTCCACCTCAAAATCCTTGAGCCTGGCTCGAACTACTTCGACCTGCTGCTTTGCAAAGGCCTCCTGCTCAATGAACTCTTGAATAACCGCCTCATTCAAAAGTCCCTCTAAGCATTGTTCTACTAAAGGGACTACTTGTTCCAACTCTTCTCCTCAACCTTCAATCTCCTCAAATAGTTGGCAATATTCATTCTGGACTGGTTGGAGCCTCTGAGTCACTTCCATGACTTTTCTTTGTATGGTATGGACTTACTGCTGAGAAGAGCGTTGTTCCTAGGATATTTTCATTCTCTCAACTGCTAACAAGAGCTTCAACTACTCATGTACTGTTTCCGCTTGCTACTTTGCCTCCTGGAGCCATGACTTCAGTGTCTTCAGTTTAGGGTCCTCAGTAAGTCACTCATAAGTCTGGGCACTTCTACTGCTAAGCTATTTACATTCCAAAGCTAATTCTTTGATCCTCTCAACTGCGCTCCAGGCAGTGGCTTCTCTTTGGTCTCGCATGCCCTACATAGTACTTGGTCTTGTTTGTAGCTCTATATCTGCTATTCTCTGTTGAAGTTGTTGGATGGCTTCATCAAGATTCTCTACTTGGTGCTCCATTGGGTCATCCTCCTTTTTCTCTAAGCCCATCATAGAGCGAAGTTCTCTGCTGACTGATTCTTTTACTCCAACCTTCTCCGCGAGCAATTGTTTTTTATCATGTTCGATTTTCTCTTTCTCCTCTTCGAACTTTGTTTGTAGGCCATCCTTTTCCTACTACGCAACTCGGTATTTCTCTATCACTTCCTCTTGTGCTTTCTTCAGGGCCACTATGGCCTATTATTTTTCTTCCTATGTGCGACGAAGGTGAGTTTCGGTTGCATCAGCTATTCTGTGGAGTTGGGTAGGTTCATCTCCTGACTTAGTATCTTCTGGTGGTGGGGACACAATGGACACTGCACGACTGGAGTGAAGGGCCAGTTGTACCCCTTGCAGTTATGCTTCAATTATTTCATACATGGTCTCTTGCTTAGCTTCATTTCTCTGTAAAAGATCTTTCGAGGCGTCTGATACAGCTATGATGATGAATTCAAAGTCATCGAGCATGAGTACGATCTGCAACTTGGTCTTAATAGCTTTTGAATTCTTCCATGATGTGGGTTTCGTGGGAGAAACCTTTCTTTTGTTATATGGATCTGCATCACCAAGGGGATTTTGTGGCGGTGTTACTTTGCCTTGCTTCTGCTGATCTTTTTTTCCATTGTTCTCTTTGTTGTCTACTTTTTCATCACCTCCTTCGCTAGGTGATTTTGAAGAAGTCTCTTCGAATGTGTTGTTCAACTTCTGTACCTCTTCTGTCTTTTTCCTTTTGCTAGTTCCAGGTGTATCATACCCTTTGCAAGTGACCACCGAGCTTTCGATTAGTTTGGGGTTGAACAGTTCTGTGGGGTCAACTGGGATAAGGAGCTCTGCATGCCATTCCTTAGTTATTTCTTCTAGTTCCTCCTCTGTGAGTTTGTAGTAACTTTGTAGTACTTCTTTATGTTCATCTCCATGCACAGTGATATAGATAAAATGTTTGTCCGCATGGAACTTCACAAATGGATTGAACCTGTGCAGGGTGTTCAACGTCATACGAGGGATAGCCTCAATATCCCTCTTTAACTACATGTAGTAGGTGTGGAACACCGTGTTTGACTGCCATTATTTTCCCATATCACTCTAATACCAGAGCGTGGTGAACTTCATGGCTAAGGGTTTGAATGCCTCTATTTCAGGGAAAGTTTCACCTTCAGGCATCTCCTAAGCAATGAACGTGATGAGGATCAGCATCCAACTAAAATTGAACTCATATCCATGATATTAAGCTTTGTGAAAATATTGGTCTAACTGGTTAACTAAGTACTTTTCCCCATTCATTTGTAGCCCTTCGACACATTTTCCTACGAGGTCAACAACAAACCCTATGACCTGTGCGGGTCTTTTCTTCCAGACTGTCTTACGAGCAATCAACTGGAAAGTAATGTGCATTGCACCATTATGGATGGAGGCTACCTTGTAGCATTGCTTCCCCTTCTCCACATCGTTGTATGTATCTTTAATCTTCTGCACCAGGGCATCGTCTACAACCTTTCCTGGGTAAAAGTCTTGTGGGTCTGGTCCCTGCATGCTCAATCCAGTGATCCAATGGATTAGTGCTGGATTGACAATGATCCATCTATCTAGCCACATGTAGCCGCCATGGAATCTCAACAACAAGATCTTAATGCACACATTAACCTCCTAGTGCCTTCCAAAATGGGGTATTTTCATCACGTTCAGAATAGTGGACTGCGTGAGGTCCATAGTCCATGGTTGGGGGATTATCCTCGACTTCTTCCCCTTTGTCCTATTCAAATACCTATGAGGATAAAGCATGATAAAGTTCTTGTGATATCCTAGGTTGAATTCGTTGATATTTAATGTCATGGTATTATCCATCTGTGATTTTCCTATGTGTATCCCCTTTGGGAGGAATACAGTAACCAAGGTGTAGTTGATGTCCCTGGGGAGACTGTTACGATTCACCACATCGACCAGAGGCGAGATGTAGTCGGGTAGGATGGATGGGATTAAATTTTTGTTTTCCAAGTCATCTCAATGCTTGGTTATTTTCTTGGCCACAACTTGGGATGGCCCGGATCCGCGAGAATTCGACATGGAGGCTTGCACTCCTCTCGTCGATGAAGCTTGAATTCCGACGGACATCACCTTCTCATCCATAAGTTCGATTAGAAATTCTTCGACAGACTTTTCTATGGCATTGAGTTCATCCAAAATTCACGCTCGAGATAGGAAAACTCAAGTTGATTAACAAATGCTTGATGCAATGGAACAGTTGGTGAAGTCTCAGTAAACACAGCGTGACAACAATGAGTTCTCTTGTTTTCTCGGATACAATTTGTGAAAGTGTTCTCAGTGCAATAATGCAACACAATAAGTAGACAGTGATGTAACATATCCCTCCAACGGACAATAAGCCTTCATCAATGCAATTATGTCCGTTATGACGTGGTCCCAACGGTCCTATGGTGAGATTTATGATCATAAATGTTGTTCTATTCGTTTGGGAATTTCAATCTAATGATTATAATGCCTCCAATGGTCATATTTCTCCACCATGGTGAAGTGCCAATCTGAGCTGCTTTGATATTCCGACAAAGTTCAAATTCTGGAGACCTCCCTTCTGCAAAGTTTTCTCTGGAACTTCTTGTAATTTCTCCAACTTTGCTTTCTTCTTACTGAGCTTTCTAACCTTCTTCCCTATGATCTGTGTCTCAGTATTCCTCTTTCCATTTTGATTCTTATCTCCACTCGGCATAGTAAATTCACGTTGTTGGTGATATTTCCTAGGGTTCAAGGCCAATACTTCTTATCTGTCTGGGGTAGGTGCTCTACTCTCCTATACAGACATGTGTTTCAAATCTTCTTGTGTTCTTTCAACGTCGAAATCCAAATTTCTGGTCCTCAGTAGCTTCGACTGGTTTTCTTTTTGTTCCAGTAAGTGTTCTATTCTCTTAGCCATGAAGTCCCTTAGTTATTTCTTTTTCTGTTCTAGAGCTTCCTCTTCTTTTCTTTGGGTTTGATCTTTCTCAATCCATTTTTTTCCTAGTAGTATAGAAAATGGGGCTTTGTTCTCAACAAGATTAACAATCTCAAATTCTTCTTCTATCGAAGTGCCATGAGCACTCATAGATGTCTGGGTAAGTATTCCACATTGGGTTATCAACTTTCATCTAAATAATCCTATTCCTCCCATTGAAGGAATCATAGTAGGCTTTCCTAAAATTTCTCAAGTTCTTTTTGTCATAATATTCACCTGTGTTTCCTCATCTAGAATAGAGTCTATGTCGAAGTCTCCTATTCTTGTTTCTATGAACTCTTTCTCTTTGAATATCTCTGATAAGTTGATATCTCTGTGGTCATTCAGGGTTTCTTTCATTTGTAGTAATACAGTCTTTGATTCTTTTTGGGGTTCTACCATGGTCTCAGTTTCTTGGTCTTCCTCAGGGTTTTCTTGTCTCATATTATTTCTTTTAACCTTAGCAATCATTCTAGGGAAATCCAAAACGTCATGGTCCATAGATTTACAACAAAGACAACTAGGTATTCTACGAGGTAATTCCTTTGCAAGGTGTCCCAGTCTTCTGCAACTATAACAAAGAGTTAATCCTCTCTTTTGCTTAAATGATCCCCAACCTTTCTTGTATTTCGCACTAGGATCATAGTAGCTAACCTAAAAAAATGTATTCCTAGGATCCTATATCCATTTGTTAGTCCAAACATTCTTTCTATGCATATCAATAACATATATTTCATTATTTCTATCAAATCTACTCATATCAAACCTTCTTTCTTCTAGGTGTGCCCTAGTTTTCAGAATAGGAATTTTTTTATCTAACATACCTAGATCCATACTCTTGAAACAAAAAATTCCACTTATCTTACCTTTATCAGAGCACAAAGCTTTCATATCTTACCTCTTTTCTTCAGATCTGCCTCCTTTCTTAGCACAAAGCTTCGCAGTCAAGTGGAATACTGCGCACTTAAAGTAACAGATCTATGCACAAAGATTTCTTACTTTTACTCAGTTCCCATCAATCACAGTTTCAGGTCCTGGCATCAGAACCATTTTTTGGAAAAGGAGTATACCCAAGGTTCAACACTTCAAAAACACACCAACAAAACCCTAACTACCGACCCTTTCTGCAACACCTGTGAATCAAATGAAGTCTCACCCGAGGTAGAGACAGGGGTGGTTGTAGGACTCAGATGTATGCAACCTAGCTGGGACACAGATCTGTGATTACAACACCTTAACAAAGCACTTAGCAGTTGTCATTCATTAGTACTTAGCCTTTGTCTATAGTGCAAATAAACCCTAATTATAGCATAGCGCAGTATTCCACAAGATTCAACACATTCAAGTACTAACCACATCAAAATAGATCAGATCTAGTACTTATTTACATCACCAAGCACTAAGCTATTATATCATATACATCTAAACATACATGACTACACTAAGCATATATGAACAATAAAACAACCATAATGCACAAAGAAACCATAACACATGATATACGTGGTTCACCCCCAACCTGGGGCTACGTCCACCAACTCTTCTTCTCTTTATTGTCTTTTGTCAATCATCTACATGCACAGAGCCATCGGATCCTACTCTGCATAGGACAATAGATCTGCGTACACTCCACCAGATCCTCCTTCCTCAGGCTAGGTTACAGCACAAAGCTGTTACACAGTCTCTTACAGTCACTTTCACTTATCCTTGCAAGCCTCACACAGTATGCACAATGCATTTACAAATATCACTTGCACTTTGCATAACATCACACACATAGTTCTCATGTCTAGTGTCTTAGCATTTAGCATGGCACCCTTTTCTTACATTTCCTATATATCTATTTACACATTACAAATGAGGCCTAATCATGGGTAAACCCATGGGACGACATCCCCATACCCATTACATAAGCCCAAAACCCAAAATCCCTAAACAAGGGGACAAGATCCCGCGATCTCCGCTTTGACTTGCGCTCCACCTTTGACAACCTGTCGAAGTCCCAAAATAGGGAAAACCTAACCAAGGATCTCCAAAACTTGGTCAAGGGACAACATTCCTGAATTAAATTTTCATGCTCATTTGAAGGAACACATAGATGGATCATATGGCATAGTTTTCCATCCTAGAGATGAAATTCTAGAACTAGTTTTCATGAGCTCAATGTCTGATAGGTAGCAACAAAGTCAAAGTCACTATTGTATAATTGTAGCCACATAGAGGTCTCATTCACACAAGATTTAATGAAAATGGGGGTTGACTAAGGTAGTCTGTGATAGGATTGGTGTTTCCCTTCTTGAACTTGATGTTTAAGTGTATTTTTTGCAGATACATGGAACACTTTTGATGGTGGTCATTCTATAACTTTCATTTTTTTGCATGAATTGCATAGGCATGTGATTAATGTGGATGATCGTTTCTTTCCCCATAATGTAATTATTCCACTATAAACATGCCTACACAATGGAATACTGTAATACCTTGTTTCCTCCAGTCTGTAAAAATAACTATACTAGCCAAGTATTGTGGAAAACTCATAAATGTGAATGTGTGATGTGAAAGGACCTTGTGAAAGAGGTCGATGAATGTGAATAATATTATGAATATATATATTACAGGACTGTTGAGAAGGGATGTGCTGAAAAAGAGACCACGATGTCTGAAGAAAGGTGGTGGAAGGCACCTGGAATGGTGGCGTTAACTTCCACCAAAACCAATACCATATTTGGAATTCACTGGCCTAGAGAACCAAGACTGGATCGTTGGCCCCAAATTAAATAACTCGCCAGGTTGGTAGGTAAATGGCTCCTCATGAGTAATGAGGGATGGAGGTGAACCACCCATCTATAGAGTCCTCAGAATTGACCACTGCGAGGAAGATCGTGCCACACGCAAACTAGCTGAAAAGAGAAAAGGCAGGAAGAGTGTCTGATCAAGGGGGCAAACGTGAGGGAAAGAGGAAAAGGAGAACTCTGGAAAAATACAGAGTGAGTGATAGCGGAGAATAAGGAGAGTAACCTTCATTCTTGGTCACTGGAAAATAGAGACTCAGTCTCGCAGCATTGTGGTCTCAACTCGGGGGTGGCTAGTGGTAAATCCATTTGGAGTCGCTGAGCCTATGGTTGGGTGGAAACAAGAACCCCTCTCAGTAGTTGCGTCACCTCTAGTGTTTTTTTGATAAGTGTTATATCTTGTATCTTGAAGTTTATATGTTGACATGTATTCTCATAGTCTATGCAATTTATGAATGGTTTGAGTATAAGACTGTCAGTATGGTGTTTTGATAAAAAATGGTGGTTGCATTCTTTTATTGGAAGGACCATGTATGGTTTATGTTTATAGATAGATTTATATATACGTATATTGAACTAATTTGGGCTTAAAGTCTTTTTTTGGGAAATCTATACCCTTATTTGTCTCCAGGAATACCCGGAATAGATCTCTCCATAGAGATACCCTCTCTGGAAAAATTACCAAGAACTTGAAAGAGGATTTGGTGGTGCAAGTCTTAGCCATCCTGTGCGAGGAAGAATGGTCCTCATAGATCCCTAAATATCGGTGTTTCGGCACCCGGGAAACAAAAGGGAAAGAACCCTTGTCTTCACAAGTCATGAAATCTCGGTACCCAAAAATGTCGATGCGCTCTGTGGTAGAAAGGAAGATATCTAGACCGTTGGTTTTCCACATGCAGGGAGTAGCAGGAGAGTGCACAGCACGGGACAGATTTGAACCATCATATCTTAGTTGGAAAAATCGACAGCCATTGGATCTGTCAGAATATGCATGAGGGTTAATCCTTTTTGAACAGAGGTGAAAGTCCCAAAAGAGGAGTTGGTATCAGGATTTCGGAGGTCTCAAGGAAAAGAGAATGGGACACTCCATGGTGGAAGTCCCAAAATAGATCTGGATCATCTGATAAAGGTAGGACACGTGTCGCAAGATCACCTATTTCGGGATTTCATACTTCGGGATTTTGGAGGTCTCGAGGACAAGAGATCAGGACACTCCATGGTGGAAGTACCGAAATAGATCTGGACTGTCTGATTAAGGGAGGACACATGTCACGATATCACCCATTTCAGGATTTCGGACTTCGGGATTTCAGAGGTCTCGAGGACAAGAGACTGGGACACTCCATGGTGGAAGTCCCGAAATAGATATGGACCATTCGATTAAGGTAGGACATGTGTCATGAGATCACCCATTTCAGGGATTCAGACATCAGGAAACAAGAGAGGAAGGTGAGCATTTTGACTTCGTAGTTGGCAAAGTCCCAAAACAATCTGGACCGTTCATCCATGGAGGATACATGGTAGAGATCGAGAGTCCATCGGTATTTTGGATACCGGGGATTCGAATTGACAGAGGATTTGTGTCACTAGGGGTCACAAGTCACAAAATCATGAAATGACGAGGATCGTCCATTTGAGGGAGGACACATGGCAGCAATCCAGGATTTTGGGGAAAATTTTGAAAGGAAGAGTCCATCAGGATTTTGGAAATTGGGAATTCGGGAGTCCCGTTGACAAGAGGTCGGGCTCTCATATTGATAAGTTCCGAACGGAATAAGACTGCGGTCTTATGAGAGGTGGTCATACGGGCCAACGCATAGCCCAGGGGGCCAATTTCTGATCAAAGTCTTTTCGACATTTTGGCATTTCAGGTTTTGCAGAGTCAAAAGACTTGACTCACTTATATCACTGAGTCGCGAAATGAGAAAAGGCGCCTAGTTGTTTGGATGGTGGTCATAACCGACGATCACATGGAGGTGGAAAAGGGAAGAGCTAGCCTATGCTAAGCCCCTATAGAACTTCATGGATTCTGTCCCTCAAGAAAAGGCAATAAAAAATTATTATGTCATAGTGGGTGTGTTACAAATTGGTATCAGATCATGGTTACAACACTTGGCCTGCTTGGGCTCATGAACGAGTTGCATGGAAGCTTCGTTCGAAACACTCCTAAAAGGAGTGACCCCCTATCTTAACCTTCCTAATCAAAAGATGAAGTTAAGAATGAAAAACCCCTATTGTGTGTGTACATTTGAAAATATGAATTATGTACTGGTTATAAATAAATATAAATATTGACTAACAACCAACGTTTTTCCTTTTGCACACAAGCGGAAGATCAACCGCGGAAATTATCAACACATAGTATGGTGACTCACCATGAAATGGGAGAGGGCTCCCACAATAGAGATGAAGAGTCTGACAAAATGAAGGTAGTAGGGACCCCTCTAGATCTATCTGAGACTGTGAGGAGTCTCATGGTCGAATTAAAAAGCTGCAAGGCTCACAATGAAAGGATGAGGAAAGAACAAGAAAAGCAAACATAAATTAATGCAGTTTTACTGCAGAGTTTATCCGATCTACAAAGAAAAATGAAACATGAACCTAAAACTCAGAAACAGGGTCATATCAGTGGCCACACTGAAAGGAGCACCTCGAAAAAGGCCCACCCCAGAGGTAAAGGACAAGTGACAGATAATTCCTCTGAGAAGGAAGCAGGCGATTCATAGGGTTCTTCTAGCAGCAAAACCAGTTCCTATTCTTGAAAGAAATAGAAATAGAAAAAGTATTCCAAAGGTCAAAAATTCAAAGAATTCATAAAATCCAAACCACCCTCCTTTGACGGTGAAATAAAGAAGGGAGAGGAAGCAAAGGCCTGGCTGCTTGGACTAAAGAAGTATTTCAGAGTCCATGACTTTTTCAGAAAATATGAAGGCTCGAGTGGCCACCTTCAACTTGAACAGAAAGGCTTCCATTTGGTGGGAATACCTTAAGAATGTGAAAGGGGTTAGTGAAGAGGAGTTTTCTTGGGAAAGGTTTGAGAAATACTTCCGGAATAAGTATCTATCGAAAAAATATTTCGACAAAAAGACTAAAGAGTTTTATGAACTCAAATTGGGAGAACTCACTATAGAAGAATGTGTCAACAAATTCCTCGATTTTTTGAGGTATGTACCCTATATCAAGGTGGAAAAGGCAAAGGTGCAACACTTCATCAGTGGACTACCTAAGGACTATTGGAACAAAATTGAATTTGATGAGCCAAAGAGTCTAGAAGGCACTATTCAAAAGGAAACCTATTGTCATGAACAGTTTGGGCTTCGAGCAGAACCTCGCGAAGGATGGAAATAGAAGAATAGTTCAAGATTTCAGAAAAAGGGGATTAAATCTCCAGGAATTAAGAACTATAAGAAGAACCCAATAATGAGCTTCCCAGCCTAGAGTATGCACCAGTAGGATTTTCCCTCCTTGAGCGGAAATAAAACTTCTAGACCCATATTAGTGAAGACTGATAACCCAAAGAGAGAACCTTTGAAATGTTGGGGTTGTGGGGAAGAACATCTATTGAGAGACAGTCCACACCGACAACAAAATAGTTGGAGGATTTATAACATCCAAGAATTTACTACCGTTAATGATGTGGCCAGGAGTGTGTCACAAATTTATGCAGCCTTGGATAATAACCAAGTTGACCACTAAGATTCAGTGGTAGAAATAGAAGGTATGATTTCCATCCATCTAGTGTTTGTTTTGATTGACCCTGGTTCAAATTTGAGTTATATAGCCCCTAAATCTTTTGATAAGTGAAAACTATAGCCACAAAAACATACCAAGCCATGGTTGGTACAGTTAGCCACTGGCACCAAAAGAAGGGTAGCAGAGGTTATACCAGCCTGCTAATTGATGTTGGGTAGATTCCCCACCCAAGCAACCCTTAACTTATTACCCCTGGGATTGTGTGATATGTTGATTGGTATGGACTGGCTAGCCGCCCATAAAGCCATATTGGACTGCTACCATAAAACCTTAGAATGTGTAAGTAAAGAAGGGAAAAAGATAACCCTTCAAGGGATCCGAAAACCTGTCTCAATAAGACAAATATCATCTCTGCAAATGAGAAAGTATTTCCAAAAGGGATGTCCCCTATATGCAATACAAGTGTTGAAAACAATCGAAGGTGACAAACCAAGCCCTGATGATCACCCTATCCTGAGAGAATACGGAGATGTATTTTTGGAAGAGGTACTAGGTCTACCTCCGAGAAGGGACATACACTTCTTGATAGAACTTGCACTGGGAGTGGTGTCGGTGTCTAGGACACCCTACTGGATGAGCACACCAGAGTTAGTTGAACTCAATTTGCAATTAAAAGAAATGATGGATAAGGGATATATCTGGCCCAGTGTGTCTCGATGGGGAGCACCAGTCCTGTTTGTGAAAAAGAAGGACGGTACCCTTAGACTGTGTATAGATTATAGGAAACTCAATAAGGTAACCATAAAGAACGAGTACCCCTTGCCCAGGATCGATGACCTGTTTGATCAATTGGGGGGTGCATCTATTTTCTCAAAGATTGACTTGAGGTCGGGATACCATCAAGTCCAAATTAAGGGTGAAGACATCCATAAAAATGCCTTCCGAACATGGTATGGTCACTATGAGTTCGTGGTAGTGCCATTTGGGTTAACCAATGCCCTTGCCACTTTTATGTGCTTGATCAACAATGTACTCAAAAAATTCCTAGACAAATTCATGCTGGTTTTTATTTACGATATATTAATTTACTCCAAGAATAGAGAAGAGCATGAAGAGCATCTTAGGCTTGTGCTACAAGTGCTGAGAGAACATCAGCTCTATGCCAAATTCAGCGAATGTGAATTCTTCTAGAAGCAAATACATTACTTAGGACATGTTCTATCCAAAGAAGGAGTAGCATTAGACCCTGATAGAATCAGGTCTATCATGGAATGGCCTACCCCAAAGGACGTTTCGGACATCAGATCCTTTATGGGATTAGCAGGATACTATAGGAGATTTATAAAAGGATTCTCCAAGATTGGTTATCCAATCACTGCCCTCTAGAAGAAGGGGACAAAATTCCTGTGGACAAAGAAATGTGAAGAAAGATTTCAAACCCTGAAACATCTACTAACCCATGCACCCGTGCTGAAGATCGTCGATCCAGAAGTTGACTTCCTCATCTACACAGATGCCTGTAAGGAAGGGCTCATAAAAGTCCTTATGCAGGGAGGAAGTGTGATCTACTATGAATCCCAAAAATTGAACGAGCATGAAGTCAACTATGTGACCCATGATCTAGAGCTGGCTATCATAGTGCAGGCCTTGAAAATGTGGAGGCATTACCTCCGGGGAAGAAAATTTGTACTTATGAAAGATCACTGTGGATTGTGATACCTGTTTGATCAACCAAAGCTCAATGCTAGACAAGCTAGGTGGATGGCCCTCCTTAGCAAATTCAATTTCGAAATCAAACACATTAGAGTAAAATAAAATAAGGTGGCGGATGCCCTTAGTAGAAGTATGAAAACAATTCACCTGGCCGCAGTAAGAACCTATGAGACGGATGTCAAAGAAAGAATCAGGAATGCACAAGAGACAGACACATTCTTACAGACCGTGACCATGTACCTACAACAAGGACCCGCTGGAGTAAAATATGAAGGCTACTAGATGACCAAAGGAGGTTTTCTCACTTACAAAAGTAGATTTTATATTCTAGATTGTGACAACTTGAAGAGGTTCATACTGGATGAACTACATAAAAGACCCTATTCTGGTCATCCAGGATACCAGAAGAGGATCACGACCACCAGGAAACAATTCTATTGGCCTGGAATGAAGAAATACATAGCTAAGTACTTGGCCAAATGCATAGAGTGCCAATAGGTTAAAGCAGAAAACCAACACCCAGCAAGATTATTGCAACCTTTACCAATCCCAAAATGGAAATGGGAAACCATCTCCATGGATTTCATAACTAGATTACCAACATCAACCAAACAGAACGATGCCATTATGGTAGTGGTGGATAAATTGAGCAAGTCTGCTCATTTCATCCCTGTCAAATCAACTTGCAAAGAAATCGATATCGCCCAGGTATTCATGAAGGAGATATTCAGACTGCATGGTATGTCGAAAGAGATC
>ML776793.1:443764-468614 GCA_009831015.1 Picea engelmannii
AGAGTGAACCAAATACTTGAAGACATGCTAAGAATGCATGTAATGCATCAACCCAAGAAGTGGGAAGACTACCTGCCACTGGTAGAATTCGCCTACAACAACGACTACCAAGCATCCTTAAAGATGAGTCCCTTCGAAGTCCTTTATGGTAGACCATGTAACACTCTAGTCAGCTGGATTAATCCCGTAAATAGGATTTCTTTTGGACCTGACATGTTGAAAGAAATGGAACAACAGGTGACTCAGATAAAACAAAACTTGAAGGTCGCTCAGAACCGATAGAAAAGTTATGCCAACCAAAAGAGAACTACAAGAGAGTTCAAAATGGGAGACCATGTATATCTCAGAGTTATACCTAGGAATATTTCTCTAAAAATGGGAGCTTGTGCCAGGTTAGCACCTCGGTATTGTGGACCCTTTGAGGCTCTAGATAGAGTGGGACCTATAGCCTATAGGCTAGCACTTCCTCCCACAGTCAAAGCACATAATGTTTTCCATGTCTCATTATTGAAGAAATATGTACATGATGCTAACCATATAATTGATTGGTCTTTGATACAGGTGGAACTGGAGGGAGAATTTCTACCAGAACCTCAATGCATACTGGACAAAAAGGAAACCCCGCTCCAGAATCGAACCATTGCACAGGTCAAGGTGCAGTGGAAACATTTTGGCCCAGAAGAGGCTACATGGGAAATGGAGGGTGCCATGAAATGGGCATATCCGATTTTGTTTACATCTATACATGCATTTCAAGTTGATAGATAAAACATCGAGGACGATGTTCATTTAAGGGGGAGGGAATTGTAACACCCTATTTCCCCTAGTCTATAAAAATAACTATACTAGCCAAGTATTGTGGCAAACTCGGAAATGTGAATGTGTGATGTGAATGAACCTTGTGAAAAAGGTTGATGAATGTGAATAATATTATGAATATATATATTGCAAGACTGCTGAGAGGGGATGTGCTGAAAAAGAGACCACGATGGCTGAAGAAAGGTGGTGGAAGGCACCTAGAATGGTGGCATTAACTTCCACCCAAACCAGTACCATATTTGGACTTCACTGGACCGAAGAACCAAGAGCGGCTCGCTGGCCCCAAATTAAATAACTCTCCAGTTTGGTAGGTAAATGTCTCCTCATGAGTAATGAGGGATGGGGATGAAACGCCCATCCGTAGAGTCCATAGACCTGACCATCGCGAGGAAGATCGTGCCACATGAAACCTCGCCAAAAAGAGAAAAGGCAGGAAGAGTGTGCGATCGAGGGGGTAGAGGCGAGGGAAAGAGGAAAAGGAGAACTCTGGAAAAATATAGAGTGAGTGATAGCAGAGAAGAAGGAGAGTAACCTTCGTTCTCGGTGATTGGTGAATAGAGACTCAGTCTCACAACATCGTGGTCTCAACTCGGGGTGGGCTAGTGGTAAATCCATTTGGAGTCACTGAGCCTACGGTTGGGTGGAAACGAGCACCCCTCTTAGCAGTTGCATCACCTCTGGTGTTTTTCTGATAAGTGTTATATCTTGTATCTTGAAGCTTATATGCTAACATGTATGCTCATAGTCTGTGCAATTTATGAATGGTTTGAGTATAAGATTGTCTGTATGGTGTTTTGATCAGAAATGGTGGTTGCGTGCTTTTATTGGAAGGACCACATATGGCTTATGTATATAGATAGATTTATATATACGTATATTGAACTAATTTGGACTTCAAGTCTATTTTCGGGAAATCTATGCCCTTATTCGTCTCTAGGAATACTCAGAATAGATCTCTCCACAGAGATACCCTCTCTAGAAAACTTACCAAGAACTTGAAAGAGGATTTGGTGGTGCAAGTCTTAGCCATCCTGTGAGAGGAAGAATGGTCCTCGTAGATCCTGACATATCGGTGTTTTGGCACCCAGGAAACAAAAGGGCAAGAACCCTTGTCTTCCGAAGTTGTGAAATCCCAGTACCTGAAACCCCGATGCGCTTTGTGGCAGAAAGGAAGAGATCTAGATTGTTGGTTTTCCATGTCCAGGGAGCAGCAGGAGAGTGCACAATGTGGGACAGATCTGAATCGTCAGATCTTAGTTAGAAAAAAAGACAGTTGTTGGATCTGTCAGGATATGCATGAGGGTTAAGCCTTCGTGAATAGAGGTGAAAGTCCCGAAAGAGGAGTTGGTATTGAGATTTCAAAGGTATCAAGAACAAGAGATCGGGACACTCCATGGTGGAAGTCTCGAAATAGATTTGGACCGTCTGATTAAGGGAGGACACGTGTCACGAGATCACCTATTTCAGGATTTTAGACTTCAGGATTTCATAGGTCTCGAGGACAAGAGATCGAGACACTCCATGGTGGAAGTCTCGAAATAGATCTGGACCATCCGATTAAGGGAGGACACGTGTCGTGAGATCACTCATTTCAGGATTTCAGACTTTAGGGTTTCAAAGGTCTCGAGGATAAGAGACTGGGACACTCCATGGTGGAAGTCCCAAAATAGATCTGGACCGTTTGATTAAGGGAGGACATGTGTTGCAAGATCACCCATTTCGGGGATTCGAACATCAGGAAACAAGAGAGGAAGGTGAGAATTTTGACTTTGCACCTGGCGAAGTACCGAAATGATCTGGACTGTCCATCCGTGGAGGACACGTGGCAGAGATCGAGAGTCCATCAGTATTTCAGATACCTGGGATTCGAATTGACAGAGGATTTGTGTCACTGGGGGTCACAAGTCACGAAACGATGAGGACCATCCATCTAAGGGAGGACACATGGAAACAATCCAGGATTTTGGGGAAAATCCCAAAAGGAAGAGTCCATCGGGGTTTCAGAAATCGGGAATTCGGGAGTCCCGTTGACAAGAGGTTGGGCTCTCTTATTGATAAGTCTCGAAGGGAATAAGGCTGTGGTCTTATGAGAAGTGGTCATATGGGACAAGGCATAGCCCAGGGGGCTAATTGTTGATTGAAGTCTTTTTGACATTTTGGCATTTCGGGGTTTGCAGAGTCGAAAGACTTGACTCGCTTATATCGTTGAGTCATGAAATACGAAAAGGCGCCTAGTTGTTTGGCTGGTGGTCATAATTGACAATCACATGGAGGTGTAAAAGGGAAGAGCTAGCCTGCACTAAGCCCCCATAGGACTTCGGGGATTCTATCCCTCGAGAAAAGGAAAAAAAAATTATTATGCCGTAGTGGGTGTGTTACAAGTACATATGTATATTGTAGGTGGGGTATCTTAAAAACAAAATCAGATAGTGTTTCACTATGATAGGCCATTGAATTCCCATGCTAAGTGAGGACTGGACAAATAGTATAATCTGAAGCATTTGTATCAATCTCAAATGACTATTGTAGTTATGGTAGAATAAGGAATGGTGTTGAGTAGAGGAATAATTTCCAATCCTCAAATTTTGTTGTGATGTGGCCCAAAAAAACTTGGCCTTCTCTGCACCCTTTCAACTAGCTAAGGTCCCAAGTGATATGAGAGAAACCCCCAAAAAAACACGGGGTAGAAGTTGGAAAGGCCCAAGAACATGTGGAGCTCGATCAATATATTTTTGTTCATATAATCATAGATGACTTGGATATTTTCTGGATCCACATGCACACCCTACTCATCCATGATGTATCCAAAATATTGAATTCTATGCATGTCGAAGGAACAATTCTCCAAATTGGAATATAACGTGTGTTGTCGCAGGGTGCCCAAGACCTGCTAAATTTGCCTCAAATGTTCCTCCCAAGTTTTGATAAATATTAAGATGTCATCCAACTATATGACCACAAAGTATTTTTTGAATGGTCACAATATATCATCCATCATCCACATGAATGTGTCTGGGGAATTAGTCAAGCCAAAATTCATGATTAACCACTCAAGTATACCTTATTTATACTTGAATACTATCTTCCATACATCATTTTTATCAATCAATACCTAGTGGTAGCATAAATTCAGATCAATATTACTAAAACAATTGGCACCCTTAAGCTTATCAAGAAGATCATCAATCCGAGGAATTGGGTACTAGTTCTTGATTGTGATCTTGTTCAGGGATCTGTAATCAAAACAAAGTTTCCATGTCCCATCCTTCTTTTGTACCAGAACAATTAGGCTCCCTCAAGGTGAAGAGATTGGTATGATGTGGCCCTTTAGAATTATCTCTTGAATCTGACATTTGATTTCTTCATTCTCCTTAACAATAATCCTATATACATGGTCATTAGGAAGAGGAGCACCATGGTTCAAATCAATTGAGTGTTTTACCTAATAGTACAAAGGCACCCTAGTAGGAAAGGAAAAGATGTTTGTGCTCTTCTACTATCTTGCCCACCTATTGTTGTTTTGTAGAGAGACCTTGTGAAGAGGTTTTGGAGGTTGTAGTGACCACCTTTATACAATGCTTCACGAAGATCAAAGACATTGCAATAGTTGGTATTTCCTCTGGTACCCTGTAGAGTGACCTCCCAAAGTAATAATGACACTACAAGACCTAGATTCATAAACAAAATGACACTTCCAAATATATGGTTGTTATAAAATAACATCACAAACTTCAAGGGGGAAAACACCACACAATACCTCATCTTTCAAGGGTTTGATGTTGTAGTGTAGGAAACATTGTTGTCTAATGTGAATGTCTCATCCCTAGCTAAGTCAACTGATGGTGTATGGTTCAGGATGTGGCTTCGTGGTTAGGTTCAACCTCTTCATGTCCATTGATGAGATTATTTTATTTTGGCTACCACTATCAAAAATGAAACGAAGGGGCATCCACTTCACCCAAATAAGTGAATGGAAGAGGTGCTCCCCCTTTTTAGGATCCTTTGGTTCCTCTAGCTAGAATTTTGTGGTAGCGATGGTGACACTTAGTTCTATGTCAATAATTTTTTTTCCCTTACTTGGTTCTATATCAGAATACAAGTCAGAATCCAACTCTAAGGATTTAATATTAGCTCACAATAACTTTTTGGAGCGACATTCATCAATGTTTTTCCAAGGGATTTTATGGAACTCGCACCATTTTCCAGTGTCCTTTGATTTCTTGTCACCTTTATTTTCTTGTGGCTTGGACTAGATGTCCTAGGGTTGGCCATGCTTGCTTTGTACTTTTATCTAGGAATTAGGAATTATTGTTCTTATGATGCAATGGTTTTGTAGAAATGAAATATTTCTTATTCATTTTCTTGATCTTGAGAAAATATCGGTAAGTGGATCCCAGTGAGGATATGTCCATGAAATACATATATGTTTGGATCTATCTATGTAGGTCACTGTAGTACTTCATGACAAGGTTCCACTCAGAGTCTTTAATACCTAGATTTATGTGAAAGGTATGGAATAATTTGGGGTACTATGACATCATTTAGTCTCTCTCCTGACATAGAGTTGTCAATCTCATGTAATGGTCATCGTAGTTTCAAACAGGGTAGTATTTCTCCTTAAGGGAATCATAAAAATATTCCCAAGTGGGTCCTAGCCCAAAAATTGTAGACTCATCTTTGACATGTTTCTCACAGTAAGTATCCCACCAATATATGACATGGGGAAGGGATTTAAAGAGCATGAAGCTAATTTTTTCACTGTTGGAAAATTTTTGGGTAGAGAAATAACCCTCTGGTAGACTTAACCATTTTTCCAAAGTGTCAAAGTCTATATATATTTCCTTAAAATAAAGGAATATCAAAGTTAACTTGTACCATAAAGGGAACTGTACCTACAAAGTGAGTGATGGTTGAAGGTGCCTCGATTGTTGTTGGAAACCGTCAAAGGATATGGGTGGAATTATCCATCATCCCATTCCTTTGTCACATGAGGTATTTTTCGAGAAAAGGTTTGGTAGGATCTATTACTACATCGTCTCTCTTTTCTTCTACCATGGGAGGATGCTTGGGCTAACATAAGTGTTCTTTCCCAAGCTCAAGCAGTTCGAGATCCAACTCTCAATAGTCTGACCTCATCAAGGACATGCACATAGAAACAACAAAGAGAATATTTATCTGATACCACTGATCCAGATTATATTGAGAATGAAATGAAGGAAAATATATAGCAAGGAAAAAAATAGAGACATTGCAAGAAAAATAATAACTAAAATTCTATTAATGATTTTCTGGAATAAAAAAGACTGTAAAGTGAAAAGCAGAGAAGCTATATAAAATGGTGGTAGTTTAACCATGAAAAGAGAGATGTGTCAGATACACTCATTCACGAGACACTGATTACATAGAGGTTGAAAATGAATTTTAACATAAAGAATCAATGAGAAAACCCTAAACATCCAAAACCATGACCCCAGAAGAGGAAACACCAAAAGGTTTGTGGGCCTCGATGTGGTTAGTTGATACACCAACTTATTGGGGGCACCACGTTTGCAAAGGATATCCACTTGGGGTGCTTGGTATCCCATTAGAAATGTCTATCCGATAAGTACACATTACTTTTGGTCTTTCATCTTCCTTTTGCTACATTCTATGTGTTTCCACACCAAAAAAAACATCATTTATGGCCTCAAAATGACCTCGGAAGTTTGGGACCTGAAAAACTGTAGAAAAACTACCAAGATGTGAAACCATTATGAATTAGTGGAAAAAGTGGGTATCCACCAGTATCCACCTAGATTATTACTCCCCCTTAGGAAGAAATGATCCTCATTGCATCAAGTTCCCCCATCGAATGAGGAAACGTTTGTTGAATCTGACTCCTAGTGAGCCACTTTCCTTGGTGAAGAAGCTACCCTACTTTGATGACCCAATATAGTTGGATGTTATTTTGGTAGGTTCCCTTCATATTGGTGTCCATGATATGATCAAATTGCACATGTTCAATTAAGTAAGGATTGATTTCTATAGGGGACAAGTGCTCAACCACATCTGACGTGTCCAATATAGGTGAAAAATATGGTCGAAATAGTTCCACATTAAATACGGGGTGCAAGCCAAGGAAAGAGGGAATACTTAATTCAAAATCATTCTCACCCACAACATTAGTGATGGTGTAAATCTTGTATCAGAGTGGGAATAACTTCCAATGGGGTCCTGTGAGTCATTCTTTCGGAAAGTACAACCATACCTTATCTCCCACCTAAAACTTGTGTGGTTCTCAATGTTGATCATGGTGTTACTTATACTTGGTGTTGGATTTATGGAAAATATCATGAACTTGTTGTTATATGTGCTAGATTCATTCAAAACATTTGGCTTCTTGATCAACCTTAGTCTGAGCATGGGAGGACTCTTCTTGTGTGATTGTAATGGGCATAGCTATGTCAATGGGGTCTAATGGATAGAAACCCAAGCATACCTGAAAAGGTTTGTTTCCAATAGAGATTTGGAGGGATCCATTGTAGATATGTTGAACATAAGGAAGTATATCATCCCATGTACATCCTCAGTATATGAACAATCATCATGTTGACAAACTCTGTTTGTTCATCATCTTGTGGGTGGAAGGAAATCAATTTTATCAGCTTGGTTTCCATCATCCACCATAGACTGGACCAAAAAGTACTTAGGAACCAACTATATAAATATGAAATAATCATACATGGGAGCCAAAATTGAACCCAAACATGTTTAAAGAATATCTTAGTGATGACCTCAATTGTGATACTCTTCTTGGAGGGTGCCAAAGGTGCCATCTTAGAGAAATGATCAAAAACCACAAAGACACAATCATTCCCATGCTTGATTGAAGGTAGACTGAACATGTAATCCATGGAGATGGGCTCCCTAGGAATATTAGAATCAGACAGAGGGGTGTATAGCCCATGTTTCTTGATGGAGGATTTGGAAATGAAACAAAACGTGTAGGATCTATTGTTCTTGTGAAAATATTATCGAAGCTTCAGAAAATAAAAATGATGTTTTTGCACTTCCACTATTTTCTTCACACCAAAGTGTCCTTCTGCTCAACTGTAATGAGCTTCATAAATTAGCTTTTCATGCTAACTTGAAGGAACACATATCTGGCTCAGATGGAATAACAATCCATCCTAGAGATGAAAGTATGGAATTGGTTTTCTTGTGCTCAATTTTTTATAGGTAGAAACAAAGTGAATTTCATTATTGTATAATTGTGTCCACCCATAGGTCTCATACCTATGGGAGTTAATAATTGTGGTAAGCGCCACAAATGGAGATCAATTGAGGTAGTCTATGACATGGTTGGTGTTGATATTCTTATACTTTATGTTCAAATAAGATTATTTCAGGTATGTGGACCACTTATGATGGTGGTCATTATGTAACTTTCCTTGTGTATGCATGAATTACAAAGGATTGTGATTAGTATGGATGATTGTTTCCTTCCCCAGAATGTAATGCTTCTACTACTGACATACTTGCACATTGGAGTACGTCTCTTTGTTGAAGGTGGGGTATCTGCGAACAATATTAGATAGTGTTTCACTATGATAGGACACTAGATACCCATGTTGAGTGAGGACTACATGGATAGCATAATATGAAGAATCTATCTAAATCTCAAATGGTTGTTGCAGGTCTGGTAAAATAAGTACCGGTGCTAAGGAGAGGAAGAATTTTATATCCTTGAATGATTTCAATTGTGAGATGGCCCAAACAAATTTTCCCTTCACTCCACCCTTGGTCGCCTAGCTTAGGGCCCAATGGATATTTGAGAACCTAAAAAAAAACATGTGGTAGAAGTTTGTGAGGCCTAATAAGCTGCATATCTTAGTCAGATTCTTCAAGGCCAACCAATCACTCATGACATGGATCTTGGATGGATCCCCATGCACACCTTTCTCATCCATGATGTATCCCAAATATTGTATTCTCTTCATGTCGAAGGAACACTTCTCCAAATTGGCATATAAATTGTGTTGTCACTGGGTGCCAAATACCTACTGAATGTGCTTCAAATATTCCTCCCAGGTTTTTCTAAAGATGAGTATTTCATCTAGATATATGACAAAAAAATATTTTTTGAATAGCTGCAATATATCATACATCATCCACATATATCATCCATCGGTATTGGGCACTTTTTGCTACTTTTAACCAAAAAATGTAATCATCAATTTATCAATAGTTTATTACTTATGATTCCATTCAAGATATTATGAACAACACATAACCATAGATACATAGTACACTATAATTTTATGTGGAAAATCAAATGGGATAAAACCACACAATACTTTCTTATATATTATAAGACTACATTCATAGTAAGCACCAACTTCCAAGATTCTCCAACACCAACTGGAAGAAGGCACCAACCCCTTGTTTATAGGCTCCAACCTGAAGGAAGCTACAACTCTCTATATTCTCCAGATCTAACTAGAAGGAGGATCCAACCCCATATTTTATAGGCTCCAACCTGAACGAATATCCAACTCCCTTTATTCTCCAACACCAACTAAAAGGAGGCTCCAAACAACTTGTTTACAATAACCAACCTGAAGGATACTTCGATCTCCTACCTTGCACCACCCTGCTACCATGAAATATAAATGGAGACTCAACCTATCATTGCCACTATCATTGATATTGATACATCATCATTTTCATTTTCATTGTCGTTGTCACTGTCTTTGTCACTGTCATTGTCTCTATCACTGTTGTTAACTCCCAAAATGAAACCATCCTTTTGGTCGAGTTTTGTGGTGGATAGCATGGCTATTGGTAGTTTCCTCAATTCATTTTTGAGTTTTTCTAGCTACAAAACTTAGGTTTTGGTTTTTGTCTTAGAAAATAATATGACCCATAAAGTCTTCTTTTCAAAATTTTCATAATTCACTTTCAACAGATAATGTGTGTCCAAAAGATGAGTGTTAGTTGGGGAAAGTGGTGAATTTCAGCAGCTAAGGAGCATCTCTCATAGGTCTGTGCACTGGTGAAAGTGTTGAATTTCAAAACATTCAAAGAAAGCATTGTTGCGGGTCGTGCGTTGGTGAAAGTGAAGGCTTTCAACAGCTAAGGATAAATTCTCATAGGGTGGCACGCTGATGAAAGTGAAGAATTTCAATAGCTAAGGAGCAGTTCTTGCGGGATCGTGCGCTGGTGAAAGCGGTAAGTTTCTACAGCTGAGGGGTGCTTTCCACGGGCCATTGGTTGGAGAAAGCGGGAATCACGTGCGCTTATCCACGTTTCAAAATCAAATCATGATGTGATCGACTCACGCCATGCGATTAGAAGGATGCACTGGTGAAAGTGGGTAATCATTTAAACTTGAGTTCCACATCCCAATCGGATTACATCTTAGACCCGGCTCAGAAAATCACACTCCACAATCATGGCATCAGGGATGGCAAGTTTGAATTCAGTGGCTCAGGTACAGAGGCTGTACTACCGGGATGACAACATCAAATCAAATCATTTCTCCAATATCACACATTGTTCATGAAGGTTTGTTAAAGTTTCTAATGTTAGAAAACAGAGCCGACTCCTGAGTGCTTTCAACAGCACAAAACCTCGGCTCGAACAACAGTTGCAGGGGTTGATATACAGAATTGTTGGGGTTTTCAAGCTACAGAATGGCTAGGAGATGCAGTGGTTCTCTACTCAGGAAAGAGTTGGACAAACTATATTTTTTACAGACACATCCCAAAGTCCAGAAACATTTTTCAAACGCAGGGTGTATTGAATTCGTTGAGAGGCTACAAAATGGTTGCCACTAGTCTACAGCAGAAGATTTTGCCAAGACTTTCAATGGGAACAAAGCTCGTGTTGGGTCCTTGGAAATTATAGTAGATGAAGCTACCATTGCTGCAGCAACAAGCCTACCAAGAATGGGCCAGAGTTGGTTCAAAACCACTACCCCTAAAAATTTGAATTTCAGAGCTTATTTGAAAGAAGAGTTCAGGCACAACGCATGGAAAAAGGGTATGTTGGTTTCCTATCTAGAAGAAGAATGGCAGGAGCTTTTTAAGGGCATCCAACTATACATTACCTCAGAGGGCAGGTATGAAAAACTCATGATGTATCACTTCAAACTCCTGGACCATTTCACAGGCAATACTCTCCTCAATTTACCCTTTTTCCTACATAAGAGTTTGACTAAGGTTTGCAAGAAGATCAGGGCTCAACCCGTGAGAATGGAGAATACTCTATGCCACTTCAGCCTCATTAAATTGATCATTCTGGAGGAATTAAAATAGCAGGGAAGGAGTTGGGAGGATATTCTATTCTGGGAGGGTTTTGAAACACAAACTCAGCCAGTAAATGAACAGGGGAAAGGTTCAAAGAAACAATTTTCTCCTCAAAGAAGTTCAAGAAAAAGAAGGACCTTGCCAGGACCTCCAGAAGATATAATCTCTGGAGTGAAGTCCTGCAGGTCAAAGAAAAGGTTAATCTTTGAGACCACTGCAGAACAACCCACAGAGCAGCCTACAGAGAAGAGGACCAATATTTTAAACTTACCCTATACAGATTCACAATCCGAGCAACAATATCAATGCCCTGTCACCAAGAGTCCTGAGCAATCAATTGAGTGTGAACAAAACTATGAGACCTTCACTCATACAGAGGAAGGAGAAATATTGAAAAGCTACAAGTCAAAGAAGTCTTAGAAAATCAAGCATATGAAAGAGGTAATCGCTCAACAAGAGGTTTTGGAAGGGGTAATCAAAGAAAGGTATAAGAAGTTGTCTGATAACTTCGCTAAAACCAATGCTGTGTTTGAGAGATTGGCTCGGGAAAGTGTTAAAGAGAAGAAAAGAAAGAAAAAGCTCACCAAATATTACAATAGTCTATGGTGGCTTGACAAACGCCTTAAAAGGAAGATCAAAAGATTGAAACAAAAGCAAAGACAAAAATCCCATCCAGATCTGAAGGTACTTGCTCAAGTCGTTGTTAATATGCAAGGTGAGAAACCGGAGGCACACTGAGTTTTGATGAAATCAAAATTTTGAAGGTGAAAACTCGTTTTGGGTGCAATCAGGGCTTTCACCAGCACAAAGCGATATTTTATGACCCGTTAGCTATTGAAAGTGGTGACTTTCAACAGCTAACCAGCGAAATATTAAACGAGTTAGTTGTTGAAAGCTGGAAAAGTATTTTTTGAAGCCAAGGACAGAACAGGTCATTCCGAACAGGTTATGAAGGAGTTCCATTGTATCAAGGGAATGAAAATTGCTTGCAAGGGATTCGGCATCAGAGATTTGAGGGAATTTTGGAAAACTCATGTAAAAACAACTTCCTCAAATAATGATCGTGAACATTGGAGAAATCAAACTGTCAAGACAAGTGTTTTGCCACATCGCATCACTTCAAAGATTCCAGGAGTTGAAGGTGCAGATGGCGAATTTTTGAGATAAAATACAATTCAAGTTGCTAAGTTTAGTTGTTTAGTCTTTATCTTCAAAGTTGTTTAGTTAGATTTGAATTACTTTTATTAAATACAGATCCATGTTTTTAGGATCTGTAAAATTGATTGTAAGAGGCTATAAATGCCTATTTTTGATATGAGATAAGTGTTCAAACTGGGAGATATTTTTATGCCATTGTATAGACTCTTTTTGCAGAAATAAAGTTCACTTTTCTTTCGCTTGCAATATCAGAATTGTTCATCCTCCATTTTTCTGTACTTTGCTTTCAGTTTATTTTAGTTCATAAAGACTGTTATCTCTTTATTGAACTCATAGACTTGAAATAAAAGGATTTTTCTCTGTCTTGTATTAAGCCCTACATTCCCTTGTATTGGCAAATCAAGAGTAGTGTTCTCCATCCTCTTTTTCAATTATTGAATCTGATTACTGTTTCCTAAAAGCACTGTATCTTTAAAAGTGTGACAAGTTGTTTTTTACATAAATCATTAAAGACCCCATTGTCCCAAACACATAAAACCATTATTTCTAAGTTACCAAGCATCCTTAGTCTACAACCCTACGGAGTTTCTTGGAGTGATAACAAATTGGCGTCATTGTCAGGGAGACGAAATTCAAGCTCTGCTCTCCTGGGATATGACACAGAGCTGATTTTTTATGATAGACAAGGATTATACACTTTCATTTGGTTGTAATCATCTATCTGGCGACTCCACAAGTTCATCCTGGCTCCTAAGAGGATCAGTACTAGGGCGAATCCTCAAGAATCACCGATCACACCAGTGTCCAATCCAGAATCAATTCTCAGAAAGGGAAAGACCATTCAAGGTCAAACTTCAAGATCATATATAAAAGGTAATCCTCTTCTCAGTTTTGGAAAATCTACTGCAAACAAATTTGAGTTCTTTTCAGAGAACATTGATGAAAAAACAGTTGTAAATACTGTAGAAGAACAAACTCTATTTGATCAACAGAAAAATCCTAGTGATAATAAATTGACAGACTATAATTTGAATGAAAAAACATCTCAGACTTTAGAAAGAAGCCATAGTTCTTCTTCCCTTGAGTCTTTCCATTCTCAACAACAAGAAGACCACTTGAACATTTATACTAGCTTCCTTGCTATTGAACATCTCCTCTAAGAGCTATCTGCTAAGGGTGAAGAAAATTTAGCTGGGCAACTTGCAAATTTTTGCAGAGCCTCTTATCAGACCTCTTTCCCTTTAGAAGATTCACCTCTTTCGCATTCCTCCAGTGTTGAAGACTTGAAGAAGAAAATATCATTTTCCCCACCTTTGATAGTCATGGCCGCACCACCTCCTTTGAATAAGATGCAAAAAATCCTAGCTGCTAGGTATGCACCACTCGTATTGCCTAACCCAGTAGCAGCCATGTCAACGGGAGACTATCAAAAATATATGCCTAAATTCACAGGCGAAGGCGATGTGTCCGTTGAAGAACATATTGAGGCTTTTTACATTTATGCAGAGAACCTTAATATTGAACAAGAAGATGTTTGGACACAAGTCTTTGTCCAAAGCCTAGATGGCCATGTTAGGAAATGGTTCAAAGAACTCCCTGCTGGTTCCATTGCCGAAATCGAGCAATTGGATGAGACATCTCTGAAACATTGGGGTGACAGAAGAGATTTTTTCTACTACATCACAGAATTCGGCAACTTGAGAAAACAAAGTAATGAATCAGTCTCTGATTTCACCAAGAGGTTTAACCGGATGTATGGAAAAATTCCAGCTGAGATAAAACCATCAGATGCTTCTGCCAAGATCACCTATTCTGATGCTTTTGATTCATATTTATGTTTTCTATTGAGAGAAAGGAGATCACCAAACTTATCTCTCATGCAAGATGTTTCCCTTGAGGTGGAATCTAATATTCTGGCCTCTCAGAAATGGAAAGGAGATTCTGATAGGAGAATACCAAAGAATGAAGCTTCATCTTCATCAAATGCTGATCCAAAACTTGATAAAATGGCCAAGATGCTAGAGTCTCTAACCTCTGAGATATCTAAGCTCAAGATCGAAAATAAACAGCCTGTGAAGGGAAGAAACACTTATGACTCTGCAGGCAAAAATCCAAACCAAAATCCAAATAACTTCAGAAGGAATAATCAGCCAACTCAGATCCTGCAAAGAGAAAAGAATTCTAATGAAGATCAGAGGATAAAGGTACCTCTTCAAAATGTTGTGATGGACAAAGACAATGGTGATGATCAAGAATATGGAGAAGGTGACATTCATTTTGTTGGAGAAGAGACAGGGAAATCTTATTTAACACAACATGACTATGAGGAATCATTGATGAATGAACAGACCGAAGATGATCTTCTTGGTGATGGCATTTTCACAACAGAAGATAAAAATAGATATAACCTCCGATCCAAATCTAATGCTGCTCAACAAGATACACCAGCCTCCACTGAGAAGACTGCTGCCCCTGTTAAGAAAAAAGATCAGACATCAGAGGATCAGCAAGAAAATCCTTCAAAGGTGAAAGCATCAGCTCCTCCCAAGAAGATTGTTGCCCCTGTCAAGCATCAAACTCTAGAAAGTCAGCCTCCTGTTGAACAGCTAAAGAATCAGGAAGCCCCTTCAAATCAAGTAAAGGTTTCTGATAAATCTGCTGATAAGGTTCCATATTCTTTTAATTTCGAGGCTGAAATACAGAAAATTAAGATTCCTATTCCTCTAGTTGAGCTGATGAAAAATGAGATGTTTTAAAGGGATATTCTTAAAACTCTAGATCCCCAATCTGTATCCCTTTCTGCTGATATCCTCAACATTTATGATGATAAACCTACCATTACTCTGGGCCAAATGGTAGATGACAGAGATGAAAGTTGTCCTCCCTTTTACATCTCCTTAAATATTCATGAGAAAACACTGCATAATTGTTTGTTGGACTTCGGTGCTTCGCACAATTTGATGCCAAAGTCAGTCATGTATGAGCTTGGGATGGAGATCACCAAGTCTTATCGTGAACTTTTTTATTTTGATTCTTGAAAAGTTAAATGTATTGGGATGATTAAGGATTTGGCTGTGACCTTGACCCAAGCATCAATGAAAACTATGGTGATGGATATAGTGGTGGCTGACATACCTCCAAAATTTGGATGCCTACTATCGATATCGTGGATGAAGAGATTAGGTGGCACTCTTCAAATGGATCTCTCCTGTGCTACTATCCCTATTTTCAGAGGGGTGAATAGAAGGCTTTACAAAGAATCTCAGTTGGCATATGTTATCAGTGATGAGAAAAATCCATCCAATCATCCTATCTATTCGGTTGACACAGATATGGGATCTTGTATTTTGCAAATTGATGATTCACTGCCTGATACATTGTTGCTCAGAAAACCCACAGATCAGATCACAATTCAGCCCACAGAAACAGCAGAAGATGATCTTTGGACCATGTTCTTTGACGGTTCTTGCACTAGGGAGTCAGCTGGAGCAGGAGTGATTTGATTATCCAACAGGTGAATAAGTCCTTTCAAGTGAAGCATGTCAGGCTGAAGGCATACAGAGATGAAGTGTTGAAGGCAATTCGAGATTTTGTAGATTTTAAGATTTCATTTGTACCTAGAGCCATGAATGAATTGGTTGATTCATTGTCTGTGTCCTCTTGTGCATTCATACCCCCTCTACCTCATAAATTATCTTACGAAATTCAAGTTAACTATAGGCCCTCTCTCCCTGATAATGTAAAATTTTGGAAGGTCTTTGAAGATGATGCTGAACTCACTAGATTCCTTGCAGTTATAGATGAGTTTGCAGATCTGCAGATTGATCAGGAGAATGAACATGACCATGAAGTTGAGGAGCCAAAGTTCAAAAGCAAAATCGTAGCACATGAAATAGTTCAGCTGTCCACCAACAGAATTCCTAAAGGTTTGGTCCCGCTGGAAAGGATGTTCGATAACAATGATGTGGCTATCAAATTGAAAAGTGGGGAAAAAGAGTCAGATGTTTTGTACTATAATGTTGCTAGTGAGAAAGATCCTAAACATGTTAACTTAGCCTCACATTTGACTGAAAAACAAAGGGTTGATTATGGAGAATTGCTAAAGGAATTTGCAGACATCTTTGCTTGGTAGTATGATGACTTGAAGACATTTGACATAGAAGTGATTCAGCATAAGATTCCCTTGAATAAAGACACCAAACCATTTAGGTAGAAGCTTAGATCCTTCAACCCTCTGTTGCTACCTACAATGGAGAGGGAAATTAAGAAACTATTGGATGTGTGCATTATCATTCCTCTCAGGTATTCAGAATGGATTGCGAATCTTGTGCCGGTTAGAAAGAAGAATGGGGAGATCAGACTCTACGTCGACTTTAGAAATTTGAATAAGTGCTCTAGAAAGGACAACTACCCTCTGCCTAAAATGGAGCATATTTTGCAAAAGGTGTCAGGATCAAAGGTGATGTCTTTTATTGATGGGTTTTTTGGATACAACCAGATTGTTGTCCATCCAGAAGAAAAGGAAAAGACTGGTTTTACCACTCCATGGGGTACGTTTATGTACGAGAAGATTCCCTTTGGATTGATGAATGCAAGAGCGACATTCCAAAGGGAAATGGACATTTCTTTCGTTGGAGAGAAAGATAAATTTGTCTTGATTTATCTTGATGATATCACTGTCTTCTCAAGCAGCCACGAACTTCATTTGCAACACTTAAGAAGGACATTTCTAAAATGTTGAAGGTATGGCATCTCTCTTAATCCGAAAAAATCAAATTTTGCACTTAAGGAGGGAAAATTACTTGGACATATTGTTTCAGTTGATGGGGTTAAGATTGACCCAAAGAGGGTCGAAGCAATTAAAAATCTATCTCTTCCTAGATCAAAGAAGGACATTCAGTCTTTCCTTGGGACTATTAACTTTGTCAGAAGGTTTATAGTAAATTTTGTTGAACTCACAAAGCATATCACTGCTATGTTGAGGAAGGACTCTAAGATAAAGTGGACTAAAGCAGCCAGACATTCATTCAATGCCATCAAGGAAGCCATCACAACAACCCCTGTTTTGATCAGCCCCGATTTCTCCAAGGTATTTTACATTTTTTCATTTGCTTCCAGTGACACAATCGCAACGGTACTCTTGCAGAAGAATGTTGATGATCAGGAGCAGCCGATTGCCTTCTTCAGTAAGGTTTTGAGGGACGCAAAGGTAAAGTATGAATTGTTGGAGAAACAATCATATGCACTTGTCAAGTCACTTAAAGCTTTCAGGGTCTACATTCTTCAGGCAAAGGTAATAGCTTTTGTTCTGTCCAGTTCAGTTAAAGATGTTCTTGTCTAACCCGATATTGATGGAAAAAGGAGTAAGTGGATAGAAAGGTTGATTGAATTTGATGTTGAAATCAAACCAGCAAAATTAGTGAAAGTTCAAGGCCTTGCCAAACTCCTGGCAGAGGAAAATTGCAGGCTGCTTGAAATAAATCTGATGAGTATTGATACAGAAAATGTTCTATCTTCGGAGAACAAAGAAGGTGAGGAAATGCAGGTCTCAACTCATTTGGCTGATTCCAAATGGTACAGTCATATTATTCAGTTTCTGCAGACTTTATCAGTCCCATCATATTTGACGAAGACTCAAAGAAGGGCTTTGAAGCTCAAAGCTATAAATTTTTGCATAAATGACAACTTGTTGTTTTGGAAAAATCCCATAGGTTTATTGTTGAGGTGTGTAAATCAAGAAGAGGAAGCCAAGGTCATGATTGAATTTCATAATAGTGAATGCGGGGGACATCACTATTGGAAAACCATTGCACACAAAATCTTAAGATTTGGTTACTACTGGCCATCCTTGTTTTCAGATGTGTACAAGTTTGTGAAAACATGTGACAAATGTCAGAGATTTGAAGGTAAACAACAACTAAAGTCTCTTCCCCTAAAACCTATAGTGGTCACAGGGCCTTTCCAGCAGTGGGGCCTAGACTTCATAGGTGAAATTCATCTGCCTTCTAGTGGTTAGCACCGGTGGATCCTGGTTGCCAGCGATTACTTTACAAAGTGGATTGAGGCTATTCCCACCCGGAACGCCAATCATACTGTCATCATAAACTTTTTACAAGAAAACATATTTGCCAGATTCGGCTTCCCTAAGAGAATAGTCACTGATAAGGCTACTGCATTCAAAGATAAACACTTGGTGAAATTGTGTGAAGAGTTGGGAATTCAGCTGGTACATTCCACAGCTTACTATTTTCAAGGGAATGTCTTAGCTGAGTCATCCAACAAGAGTTTAGTCAGAATCATAAAGAAGTTGCTTGAACAAAATGCCAGAGGTTGGGATTCCAAACTGAAGTTTTCCTTGTGGGCTGACAGGGTTACATGTAAGAAATCAATTGGCACATCTCCTTTCAAGTTGGTATATGGTACTGAGGCCATATTTCCTGTTCAACTTGCATTGCTGGTTGTGAAGTTCTTAAAAGAAACTGATTCTGAACCAAGTGACTTGACCAGGAGAGTTCATAATTTGGTAGAACTATAGCAAGATAGAGAGCAGCTCTTGGAAAAAACAGAATTGCATCAAGAAAGAATCAAAGAAACTTTCGACAAGAAATTTAAATCAGATGTCTTCAAAACATGGGATTTAGTCTTAAAGTGGGATGCAGCAAGGCAGGAGAAGGGGAAACATGAAAAATTTGAGGCTCTCTGGACAGGTCCTTTTGTCATAACAACGGTCCAACAAAACAATACCTTTTTTCTCCAAACTCTTTCAGGTGTGGAGGTAGCAGGTGGCCCTTTCAACGGGCGCTTCCTGAAGATCTATTTCTCATAAGGCTTCCTTTGAAGCCAAGTTCTTCTTGTACATATTTCTTTTTCAGTTCTTTTTTCTTTATTTTTTTCATTCAAATAACTCCATGCCCAATGGTACTAGCAAACTATTTTTCAAGTTTCTGTTTCAAATTGTAATAAGGCTACTGAGTCTAGCTAGGTTCTTGGTCACCTCACAGGGAGATGCCCATCCTAGTTGGAGCCAAATGTTAACTCCCAAAATGAAACCGTCCTTTTGGTCGAGTTTTGTGGTGGATATCATGGCTATTGGTAGTTTCCTCAATTCATTTTTGAGTTTTTCTAGCTACAAAACTTAGGTTTTGGTTTTTGTCTTAGAAAATAATATGACCCATAAAGTCTTCTTTTCAAAATTTTCATTATTCACTTTCAACAGCTAACGTGTGTCCAAAAGATGAGTGTTAGCAGGGGAAAGTGGCGACTTTCAGCAGCTAAGGAGCATCTCTCATAGGTCTGTACGCTGGTGAAAGTGTTGAATTTCAAAACATTCAAAGAAAGCATTGTCGCGAGTCGTGTGCTGGTGAAAGTGAAGGCTTTCAACAACTAAGGATAAATTCTCACAGGGTGGCGCGCTGGTGAAAGTGAATACTTTCAATAGCTAAGGAGAAGTTCTTGCGGTATCACGCGCTGGTGAAAGCGATAAGTTTCTACAACTGAGGGGCGTTTTCCATGGGCCGTTGGTTGGAGAAAGCGGGAATCACGTGCGCTTATCCACGTTTCAAAATCAAATCATGATGTGATCAACTCACGCCATGCGATCAGAAGGACACGCTGGTGAAAATGGGTAATCATTTAAACTCGAGTTCCACGTCCCAGTTGGATTACATCTCGGATCCGGCTTAGAAACTCATGCTCCATAATCATGGCATCAGGGATGGAAAGTTCGAATTCAATGGCTCAGGTACAGAGGTTGTACTGTCGGACTGACAGCATCAAATCGGATCATGGCTCCCATATCACACATTGTTCACGAATTTTTGTTAAAGTTTCTAATGTTAGAAAATAGAGCCAACTCCCGAGTGCTTTCAACAGCGCAAAACCTCAGCTCGAACAACAGTTGCAGGGGTTGATATACAAAATTT
Organism: Picea engelmannii; assembly: GCA_009831015.1. Lineage (NCBI taxonomy): Eukaryota > Viridiplantae > Streptophyta > Pinopsida > Pinales > Pinaceae > Picea > Picea engelmannii. Next base: position 463,953 of record ML776793.1, read on the forward strand.
TTGGGGTTTTCAAGCTATAGAATGGTGAGGAGACGTAGTGGTTCTCTACTCAGGAAAGAGCTGGACAACCTATCTTTTTTACGGACACATCTCGAAGTCCAGAAACATTTTTCAAATGCAGGGTGTATTGAATTCTTTGATAGGTTGCAAAATGGTTGCCACCATTCTACAACAGAAGATTTTGCCAAGATTTTCTATGGGAACAAATCTCGTGTTGGGTCCTTGGAAATTATAGTAGATGAAGCTGCCATTGCTGTAGCAACAAGCCTACCAAGAATGGGCCAGAGTTGGTTCAAAACCACTGCCCCTAAAAATTTGAATTTCAGATCTTATTTGAAAGAAGAGTTCAGGCACAATGCATGGAAAAAGGGTATGCTGGTTTCCTATCTAGAAGAAGAATGGCAGGAGTTGTTTAAGGGAATCCAACTATACATTACCTTGGAGGGAAGGTATGACAAACTCATGATGTATCACTTCAAACTCCTGGACCATTTCACAGGCAAGACTCTCCTCAATTTACCCTTTTTCCTACATAAGAGTTTGACTAAGGTTTGCAAGAAGATCAGGGCTCAACCCTTGAGCATGAAGAATACTCTGTGCCACTTCGGCCTCATTAAATTGATCATTATGGAGGAATTAAAATAGTAGGGAGGGAGCTGGGAGCATTTTCTATTCTGGGAGGGTTTTGAAATGCAAACTTAGCCAATAAATGAACAGGGGAAAGGTTCAAAGAAACAATCATCTCCTCAAAGAAGTTCAAGAAAAAGAAGGACCCTTCCAGGACCTCCAAAAGATAGAATCTCTAGAGTGAAGTCCCGCAGGTCAAAGAAAAGGTTAATATTTGAGACCACTACAGAACAGCCCACAGAGCAGCCTATAGAGAAGAGGACCAATATTTTAAGCTTACCCTATACAGATTCAGAATCAGAGCAACAAGATCAATGCCCTGTCACCAAGAGTCCTGAGCAGTCAACTGAGTGTGCACAAAACTATGAGACCTTCACTCATACAGATGAAGGAGAAACATCAAAAAGCTCCAAGTCAAAGAAGTCTCAGAAAATCAAGCATCTGAAAGAGGTAATCGCTCAGCAAGAGGTTTTGGAACGGGTAATCAAAGAAAGGTATAAGAAGTTGTCTGATGACTTCGCTAAAACCAATGCTGCGTTTAAGAGATTGGCTTGGGAAAGTGTTAAAGAGAAGAAAATAAAGAAAAAACTCACCAAAGATTACAATATTCTGTGGTGGCTTGCCAAACACCTTAAAAGGCAGATAAGAAGATTGAAACAAAAGCAAAGACAAAAATCCCATCCAGATCTGAAGGTACTTTCTCAAGTCATTGTTAATATGCAAGGTGAGAAACCGGAGGCACATTGAGTTTTGATGAAATCAAAATTTTGAAGGTGAAAACTCGTTTTGGGCACAATCAGGGCTTTCACCAGTGCAAAGCGATATTTTATGACTCGTTAGCTGTTGAAACTGGCGAATTTCAACAACTAACCAACGAAATATTAAATGAGTTAGTTGTTGAAAGCTGGAAAAGTATTTTTTGAAGCCAAGGACAGAACATGTCATTCTAAACAGGTTATGAAGGAGTTCTAGCATATCAAGGGAATGAAAATTGCTTGCAAGGGATTCGACATCATAGATTTGAGGGAATTTTGGAAACCTCATGTAAAACAAACTTCCTCAAATAACGGTCATGAACATTGGAGAAATCAAACTGTCAAGACAGGTGTTTTTCCACATTGCATCACATCAAAGATTCCAGGAGCTGAAGGTGCAAATGGCAAATTTTTGAGATAAAAGACAATTCGAGTTGCTAAGTTTAGTTGTTTAGTATTTATCTTCAAAGTTGTTTAGTTAGATTTGAATTACTTTTATTAAATACAGATCCATGTTTTTAGTTTCTGTAAAACTGATTGTAAGAGGCTATAAATTCCTATTTTTGATATGAGATAAGGGTTCAAACTGGGAGATATTTTTATACCATTGTATAGACTCTTTTTGCAGAAATAAAGTTCAGTTTTCTTTCGCTTGCAATATCAGAATTGTTCATCTTCCATTTTTCTGTACTTTGCTTTCAGTTTATTTTAGTTCATAAAGACTGTTATCTCTTTATTGAAATCATAGACTTGAAATAAAAGGATTTCCCTCTGTCTTGTATTAAGCCCTACATTCCCTTGTATTGGCAAATCAAGAGTAGTGTTCTCCATCCTCTTTTTCAATTATTGAATCTGATTATTGTTTCCTGAAAGCACTGTATCTTTAGAAGTGTGATAAGTTGTTTTTTACATAAATCATTAAAGACCCCATTGTCCCAAACACATAAAACCATTATTTCTAAGTTACAAAGCATCCTTAGTATACAACCATAAGGAGTTTCTTGGAGTGATAACAACTGTCTCTGTCTCTATCTTTGTAACTATCACTGTCTCTATCATTGTCATTATCAATGATAATCAACCTGCCATTGTTATTGACATTGATACTAATACATCATCATTATCACATCATCATCAACAAAACTAGATCCACTCACATAAATCATATTCCAAGATCACCAAGAATATCTCCCAAAAAATATGCCCAATATCACCAAGATATGCATCAAACTAAGTGCCAATATATACCTAAAGTATGAGACATAAAATCCATAAACCATGTATGAAATATATACCTCAATTCATATTCCCAAAATAACCAGGATATGCATCAAAATAAGTTCCAAGATATACCTCAAGTATGATACATAATATCCATAAACCATTTATCAAAGATATACCTCAAATCATATGCCCAAAATCACTAACATATGTCTCTAGCCATGTGTCAAAGAATCTCCAAAATATGCCTCAACCATATACCATAACATCAAGATATAACCCTAAAAAAAACATATAAATATGTTGTTGTAGGAAAATCTCTCTGCAGACAGGTAGATTTTCTCTTGAGAGCTAGACCGTTAACTCTAAGACAGAAAGTGCTAAATATGGACACTGACTTCCTTTTAGATCTAATCAAGCTGATGAATGAAAGAGAAGGAGGAAGGTATGTACCTTATGAATGTTTTTTTTCCCTACAAGGTCTAGGATGAGCTTTGATCTTGAGCTCCTTGGTAGGTCCTACAAGACAAACAAAAGTACAAAAGACTTCCTACTCTACTGAGATTATAGCTCAAACATAGATCCATCTATTGCAGACAAACTTATATGGAACAAGTACAAGTTTGAAATAAACAAGGAAAGCATTGATTATATTAATGAGAACAAGTAAAAGTACTTACAATCCTTTGAATGAAGGTGCAACAACTTCTTCCAGTTCTCCTTGTCCCACCCCTTTGCTCAATCAATCTCCACTGATAGCTTTGATGGCATCTCACTCATCAGATCATAAGTTTGATGTAATTATCCAACTTCCTTCTGCATGTGATGTACCCTTTCACCATGAGAAAGCCTCTTTATATAACCTTGGAGAGGTCCAAATACTTGAGAGATCTTTAGGATAGGTTGAGGATTCCTCTCCTTTAGTTGAGGATCTTCCCTAAGATCATGCCTTGACCATCTCCTCGAATCCAACCACCTTCAAGAATTGAGGGATTCTTCCCTAATTTCCCTCAACAAACTTAGAAATTTATGAAGATGGGGTAGCTCTCCCCCATAAGGGTGCACAGGGTGCTCAAGCACTCCCCCAAAGAGGCTCAAGGAGTGCCAGCACTCCCTAATAGTGGGTAAGGGAGCACTCCTCTCCAAAATTCATTTTTTGAGTGGTTTTCTCAATGAAAAAGGACTTGTACTTCCTGCCAGGTTATATTTCTTCTTCCAAACCATCCTTTGAGGTGTCTTAATTGTCTTCATGATGTCGTTATGGGAATGACATAGGAAATATGGTAGAATACTATTTTTGACACTTGCAACACTTAAAGTCAAGATGAGACACTTGCGGATAAGATGCGACACTTATAACACTCATAATGATGACACTTGCGACACTATCGAAGTGAGTAATTTTGAGGTGTAATAGATTGCCCCCAAAAGCATGAAGTTAGAAGATGATGATGACTGAAGTACTTTGTAGACTTTTTCGAGCAAGGGTATGGACACAGAGAAACCAAAAAAATCTACACACAACCATCAAACAAATATTATGACATGTTTCAAACCCAAGGCAGGCATACCTATGCCTGAGAGATAAAGACTTTTTAGGTATGGCCACCATAAAATACACTCCAGATCCATAATTATATTGAAAAAATGGTATAGACATCGTAGATAAAATGTGGATCTATACTCCTTATGACCTAAACTGATCGTAGCCACGAAGAATACACAGTGGATCTACGAGATGACAAGACATAGCCATGACCAATACAAAGTGGATCTATGTAATAGTATATGTGTCATAGTTCAAGAGAAATCCTTCACAACCTAGGAAAAGTACATATAAGAGTGATGAATCAACCCAAGGTCTGTTAGGAACCAAATATCAATACAACATAGAAAAACCTCATAAAAAGTACTCGATGCCTTGAAAAAGAGATAATTTCAGATAATAAGCCTCTTCGAGGGGGCAACCTCCTTTTACCCCACTTAAAGGTTCAAGTACAAGATGATTCAAAATGAAAATGTCTCCTTGGTATATATAGGAGACTAGGAGGTATAATTA
>ML776793.1:480961-498996 GCA_009831015.1 Picea engelmannii
GTGGTTGGTCTTCAAACCAAAGTTGGAGTTTCTCCATTCTTGATTCACCTTCCTTGTTTCCACATCATGAATTTCATGGGATGCATTTTCACTTTCAGGTGTCTTCTCTGTTATGAAATTTTTCAATACTTCCATGATCTCCCCTTTTAAACCCTCCATCATCTCTTGTAGTTCATCTTTTGTAAATCATTTATGTCCCTACACATTTCTTCACCTTCATCAAGAGTCCATGTAGGATTTTCTGGAGGCTTAGTTGGTGTAGAAGTTCCCTTTTTGGGTGGCATGTTGGCCAAGCGTCACTTTTGAACCTTGATTTTGAGGTGGTTCTGCTAGACAATATTTCTTCTGTAGTGTCTCCCAAGTTTCGGCCCTTCTGGGTATGAAACTTTATTTTATGTAGTTTTCTAATATTTCTTCTCTGCAATGCCATAGGTCTGATCAAAATTGGATGTGCCAAGTGGAATTTATGGTAACTTCCCCACAACTTGTTGATTTTTGGCCTTTCCAGGAGGTCTCACTTGTATAGCCTTCTCCACATAAAATAATTGATATAAAATTATGAAACTCACACCCAAAATACTAAAGACTGTCCACTATCCAATTCAACTAGTCCCACTCAATTTGGATACTCTAGGAAGAAGTTATGATTGTTTTACCTGGTACACCTTCTTGAGACTAATCAATAGGACTAGTCAGATACCCTATCTTGCACAGGGTGTATCTACAAATTTATGATGACCCAGAAGCTGAAATTTTTACCACAGATCCATTACTAATTGTTTTAAATGGCCTCCGAAGTTTAGGGTTTGAAACGTTACATAAATTGTTTTATAGCGAAAATTACGCAGTGACTCATTTCAGGATGATTCAAGAACCCTATCTTGTACAGGTTGTATCTATGAAAGTGTAAGGCCTTAGGTGATGAATTTTGAACCCAACGTACCTTGATCTATCTTCTAAATATCCTCCAAGTTGTTCCTTCTGAAACATTGTAGAAAAAAAGTTATAGCGAAAATTCCACAGTGTCTCAGATGTAGCAGTGAAACCCCAAGACCTTGAGCTCTGATACCATATGTTAGGAACCAAATATCAATATAGCATAGAAAAACCTCATAAAAAGTACTCAACACCTTGAAAAAGAGATAATTTCAGATAATAGCCTCTTCAAGGGGGAAACCTCCTTTTACCCCACTTAAATGTTCAAGTACAAGATGATTCAAAATGAAAATGTCTCCTTGGTATATATAGGAGACTAGGAGGCATAATTACAACTAATGGCTTAAAGCCGACATAAATAAAATAACTTTACTAATCTAAATTACAACTAATGGCCTAAAGACGACATAAATAAAATAGCATTACTAATCTAATATGCCCCAATTAAGGGATAATGAGCCAATATTAGGGCTTAACAAGGTCTTTTTATTGATCCTGATGTAGTACGAATCTAACCATGTGAATAGATGTCCTGATGTCGAACATGGCAGAAACCACTTGATTACTGGTCGATGATGTAAACTGTTAACAAGCGCGAGGGAGATCACCATTGATGTCAATGATTCCAAAGGTACTCTAGTGCATACTGATGAATGTGAATGAATGAGATGAAGTTGAACATTCATGGAATCATCTGATCAAGGGTCAATGATGTAAACCCATTTTCGGACACGAGGAGGCCTTCTATTGAGGCATGCAGGTCCCAATGTAATAATGGGTTTCTAATTCTAGTTTCTGGATAATGTGCTGAAGTCGACAAGAATAGACTCGTCGAAGGAGGGCCTTGATGTATCCCCCATAAATGACAAGAAACTGACACAGAGATGTAATTGGTAGATCAAATGAACATGGACTGACACGGGTATTGAAAAAAGATATTTGTGATGGCTGACTCTCGAAGCAGATACTTCCCTTGAACACTGAGGCACAACAACAGAAACTTGACATGGACCAAAACTTTGATGATGCAGTGGATGCTGTGACTTTCGTCAGGTGACCCAAAGGAGTAAAAGAAACTCAGAGGATTGGCTTAGTGCATAGGTTCAACGGATTAAAATGCGTGCAAAGACAAAGTGCCTTGTTCAAGGGAAACTGTAAGAGCTATTGGTAGTGTTCTCAAAAACTGCTTGGCTTGCTTCTTTCAATTTCCCCCCCATCCAGATAGACGAGTACCTCTTTTTAATTTAACAAGCTCAAGGAGGGTAACGCATGCTCGATATAACTTACCTTCGGTAAGTCCCTCTTCCTTTATTTAATGAATTGTAATAAGTAAGCATTTGATCCCATATGGGCCCTTCAATGTATGATCGTTTAACGAGTCTAAAGAAGGTAAAATATGTGGTTTTTCATATTTAGAGAGCCTGAAAACAACTTAAAGACGACTCCAATGTTGACCTTTTTCGTAATGTTAGTCTCGTGAGGTCGAAAAAGAGATAAATTATCACTGAAAAAATTCCCTTTCAAACCTTTTAAAGAGTGGGAAAGGAAGCAAGATCACTCGACAATCTTTTCATGTTTAGAGAGTCTGAATAGAGAGAAAAGACGACTCCAGGGGGTTCCTTTTTTGTATATCCATGCAGGTCCGAAAAAGAGATAAAAGTTTACCTGGATGCATTCTCATGTGTTTACAAGCACAAGAAAGAACAAAGACTAAGATCAGTATGCCCCCAGCTTGAAAGCTAGTGGATGAACTCCAGAATGATCATCAAAGACTGGAGATGTGCCCTCCAATCTTCAATTCATTCACCAACTTTGTGGTTGTCACCAATTTTTGTACTATATGGAGAAAAAGGATACAGGTGGATGAAATGAAGGTTTAAATACGAGAGCTAACGAAAGACTCGACTCAACATCTACGAGATCTGGCGAAAGACTCGACCTGACAGGAGAGGTGACTGTTTCATTTTTTAACGAGCTTGAAACAAGAAAAGAACTATGCTCAGGGCTCCGATTTCAATCCCCAAATTGTTTTTTCATTTTTTAACGAGCTTGCTACAGAGAGGAAAACTATGCTCAAGTCTTCTATTTCATTTTTTAACAAGCTTGCCATAGAGAAGAGAAATTGTGCTCGTGGACTCTTCTTGATCATGGCTTCCAAGAAAATAATGCTATGGAAGAACACCATGTCAAGGGACAAAAATCGGTCATGGCTTTCAAGAGATCGTCACTGGATGGAAGAAAATCACTTTGGAAGGAACACATGTCGAGGGCCGTGACAGGGGTAAGGAGATTAGGCTCCAATAGACCTAACGAAGAGATCACCATGTCAACTACCGGATCCAAATCATTGGAAGTTGAAGTCATGGGAGACAACGCCACATAATTGACATGCAGCGGGGGAAATACTTTCATCATATAATAACCATTCAGGGAGGTAATCTAGTCAGAACCGATGAATGAAATTTGATCCATAGTCACAATTATTCCATCGTGAGGGAAAGATATCACACGAAAAAGAGTGTATACAATAGCTTTCATGGAATATACATAATCCCACCCAAGGAGTAAAGAGAAATCTAAGGGGTATTAGACTACCATGACATCAATAAAGATAGTTTTCCCTCCCAAAGTTACCAGAAAATGAGGAAGGGTCCCTAAAGGTTGACTAGTTCTTTTGTTAAAAGCTAACAGATTCTGTGTAACTGGCACAATCTGAGGATAGCCCAAAGCATGCCAAGCAACAAAGGAAAAAATACTAATGGACACACCTTCATCTATCAACATTTGAGGAACGTCCCGACCACAAACCTGTACTGTAATATGGAAAGGAATGTGAGAGGGAAGACGACATCCAGTTAGTGCACCCCAATGAAAAAGGATGGTCTCATTACTTGGAGGGGGATTTGTAGGAGAATGAATAATTCCCCCCAGTACGGTAGATTTTGTATCAACGAGAAAAATGTGGGCAATATTGGGTTTACTCTCTAGAGGGAGAGTAGGATCGACTGATGATGGGATTGAATAGACCACACAAGCACTCTTTAGAGGAAGAGTGGGATTGACCGATGATGGGATCAGATCAACCACTTTGGCACTCTTTGGATGAAGGGTGGGACTGACCAAGGAAGGGACTGGATTAGTCACTTTAGCACTTGTTAAAGGAGGAGTGGGATCGATCGATGATAATACCAAATCGACCACTTGGGTTTCATTCTCCAAGGGGAGAATGGGGTCGATGGGTGGAAACAGATCGACCACTTTGGTGTCACTCTCTAACGAGAGAGTGGGATCGACTGCTTTGGTGTCGCTCTCTAACGGGAGAGTGGGCTTGACCGAGGATGAAAATAGATCGAATACTTGGGTTACACTCTTTTGATGAAGAGTAGGTCTGATCGATGACATAACTGGATCAACTACTTTGGTTTGTGGTTCATTCGAGGAGGAAACTAGATTGACCACTTGATCAACCGGATTGACTGAGGATGGAACTGGATTGACAAGTCCATCAACTAATGATGGGTTGGGGGAAATATTACGATAACCTTTTATAAGTTGAAGTTTTTCCAGAATAGAAGAAGCCTCATCCATGCAATGACAAAGGTGAGAATAATGATCACCTTTGCATAACATACAAGGGAATTTGATAGTTGTCTTCTTCTTACCAACCTGAATGTCACTAGTTGATGGGGCATCACCAACATGTCTAACAAAGGCCGATGATGTGGAGAACCAAATTTCTAAGACCTTGGGAATACTAAGGAAATCCCTCAGAAAGTGGTCACCCTTACAAAGACTGCAAGGGAATTTGGGTTTCAGATTCTTCATTTTAATCTTGTTGACCTCATCAACACTCTCAGTACTATTAATAGTAATTGGTTGCTTGGATCCAACATCTGATGTTTTGGGGGCCTTGTTCCTTTTTAGGCTCTTCTTCTTCTGATCAACCTAGCTACTTGCTTTAGAGCTTTCACTAGGTGAAGAAGGAGAAATGTAAGGAGACTTAATGGGTGAAGAAGACAAAAAGTCAATGTGATTTTGATGTTTGGGTGGTGTATTGACATCCAAAATATTAGGTGTAGTTGAAACATTGGGAGGATTAAGATCATCGGAGTGGGGAGCAACCAAACTGGTAATCCGATGGTGAGTCCCGGAAGACTCAGTGTGGCAATGTACAGAGGACCAAAGTTTCCAAAAGAAGGAAAGGTATAAGGTTCCCTAAGATAAGGGGTTCCTCCATTGGTACTCTCAGGATTTGATGCCATTAACACTGACTTGACCTAAGGTCCACTAGGTAACACAACTAACACACGCTATGAATCTGAGAAGCAAACAATCAAACAAAACCTTCCCACAATGAAACCACTAGTTAGTAATGAAATCCAACATTACAATATCAAAATAGGAAGAGGCAAGGATAGAGCGGGTAGATCAGTTACATTGGCGACCTACTTAATAGACTTATGCCTTGGTGCAAGCTTCCACATAGTAATTGTGGATTGACCCTCCAAGGAGCCCGAGTGAGTTTGACCAACGTCTGTTCCAGGTACAATGAGACTTCCCTTCACCGTCACCTTTTGTGAGACCCTAAATATTATGGCTACTAAGGTCACCAACTTGCAGTCAGCCCCTCGTTGGGTACATTCGATAGTCTGATCCGAGCGTATGGGCAGGATAACAAGTCCGAAATCAACTCGAGAGGCTCCCACACATAATCATGGGTATACCTTCAAGTGACCCCCAATATACAATCCGACCACTACAAACAATTGAACCACGGAGGGATAATCTCAATAACTCACCCAAATGTGACCTTGTGTGTAACCCCTGTGTGAGAGGGGGATCCCAGAAAGCCTATACAACAATTAGATTTTCTCTCCCTATCGCAAGATGCTAATTTTGTTTGATATCTTTGGAAAGTTATCCTTTCAACGTATTCCAAGGCCCTACACCTTAAACTAATGTAGGTTTTCTAACAAATATGTAAAAAGTCTGATAAATTTTAGTTAAGCATTGATTTTAGTGTATGTTGTTTACTGAGAGGTGTATGAGAGTGAATATTGATGATATTATGACTCAGTTCCCAAAACATGCATAAGAAATGATAAGCAATATTTTCTTTCAATGAATGTCTAATTAATGGAAGGAGAAGGATTTTCCTTTCACTTTCAAACACTAAGATGCAATTACCTCATGCAATATTCCTCAATAATGAATCCAATGCAATGTTAAAATGTTTATATGTGACTGATAACCAGTAAATGTAAAGATTCTTATGCTAATCAGACTTCAAGAGTTGTGATATTTAAGAAATCTGGAAGCAAACTTCACCTAAACCAAAAGACACCCTTTTTGTGATCAAACAAGAAACAGAAGGCCGAAAACTCAAAAGGAAGGAGAAAGAGTTTGGACAATATGACTCAAAGCTCAGAAATTAAAATACAAAATACCTTTGAAACTCCTTACAAAGTTTTCAATCATTCAGATAAATGGGAAGAAAATGACAAATTGACTTCAAATCCTGAAGATCAAAGAGTTATTGAAAATTAAGGAAAAATGTCAAAATATACAAACAAGAGATCATGAATCCTTAGAAAAAAAGGTGGTTTGAGGCCCAAACAAGGACACACTAAGATAGCATGAACCCTGAGCAGATGAATCAACAAAAAGACTGAGAAAAAACCAATTTTTAAGAAGATGTTTTGCAAACAATGGTGTAGCACTCCCCCATAAGGGGACACAAAGTGCTCCAACACTCTATGGAACACTATAAGGGAGTTCCAATTCCCTGGTGCTAAGAGAAAGGGAGTGCTCTACTGCAAAAACTCAGAGAAATGCACAGAAACTCAAAAACAACTTAGGAAGAATGCAAACTTTTGTGTTTAAGATGAACCAAAAGCCAACAATAATATCTAAGGATTATAGACACATCATGGAGAAGTTCAAGTGAGTGGGTAAAGGGATAAATAAAAATACGGGAAAGGAAACAAAAATCAAAGCTCCTCCCCAGTGGATTCACCAATTTCTGTTGTAGGAAAATCTCCTTGCGGACAGGTAGATTTCCTCTTGAGAGCTAGACCCTTAACTATAAGACAGAAAGTACTTAACATGGACACTGACTTCCTTTTAGATCTAATCAAGATGATGAATGAAAGAGAAGGAGTAAGGTATGTACCTTATGAACGTTGTTTGTCCCTGCAAGTTCCAGGTTGAGCTTCGATCTTGAGATCCTTTGTAGGTTCTGCAAGACAAACAAAAGTACAAAAGACTTCCTACTCTACTGATATTAGCTCAAACATAGATCCATCTACTGCAGACAAACTTATATGGAACAAGTATAAGTTTGAAAGAAATAGGCCAATCATTTATTATATTAATGAGAACAAGTAAATGTACTTACAATCCTTTGAATGAAGTTGCAACAGCTTCTTCCAGTTCTCCTTGTCCAACCCCTTTGCTTAATCAATCTCCACTGATAGCTTTGATGGCATCTCACTCATTAGATCATAAGTTTGATGTACTTCTCCAACTTCCTTATGCATGTAATGTACCCTTTCAACATGAAAAAAGATCTTTATACAACCTTGGAGAGGTCCAACTACTTGAGAGATCTTTGGGATAGGTTGAGGATTCCTCTCCTTCAGTTGAGGATCTTCCTTAAGATCATGCCTTGACCATCTCCTCGAATCCAACCACCTTCAAGAATTGAGGGATTCTTCCCTAATTTCCCTCAACAAACTTAGAAATTTATGAAGATGGGGTAGCGCTCCCCCATAAGGGTGCACAGGGCACTCAAGCACTCCCCCAAAGAGGCTTAGGGAGTGCCAACACTCCTTGATAGTGGGTAGGGGAGCACTTCTCTCCAAAATGCATTTTTTGAGTGGTTTTATCAATGAAAAAGGACTTGTACTTCTTGCCAAGTGATTTTTCTTCTTCCAAACCATCCTTTGAGGTGTCTTAAGTGTCTTCATGATGTCGTTATGGGAACGACATAGGAAATATGGAAGCATACGTTTTTTGACACTTGGAACACTTAAAGTCAAGATGAGACACTTGCGGACAAGATGAGACACTTACAATACTCGTAATGACGACACTTGCAACACTATCGAAGTGAGTAATTTTGAGGTGTAACATATGTATATTTAATCATGCAACAAATAGATGCATAATATATCTTCTCATCATACCTTCCTCAACTTCAACATCATCAAACTAGGTTCATTTAGAAATTGGGTCCATATAGACTTCCATTGTCACTGTCACTGTTTTTGTCACTATCATTGACACATAAAACTGGGTCCACCTAGAAACTAGGTCCACATAAATATCCTAGGTCCACTCAGGTCCACATATAAACCCCAAAATCACTTCTTAAATTTATATCGAACACCTATTTGGGAGTAGTTTCGGGATTAGTCGCAAACCCTAACTTCCAACAAGTATAATTGCAGACCTTGAATGAATCAAGGTATGAAACTTGTACCCAATTGTATTTTATATCTTCTGGGACATTCCTCTAAGTTTCTCTACTTGATTTGTCACTAAAAAGGATATATAGTGAAAATGGAAGACACTCTTGAATTTTGACCTATTCTAGAGAGAGAACTTGTACAACATTCCATGCACTCAATATTTGATACCTAATTCTAAAATTCACATATAGAATACTACAGACTGTAATATTTCCAATGCAATTGGTCTCGTGTAATTTGTATCCTTTATGAATAAGTTAGTATTTTTTACCTGAAACGCTTGTTTGAGACTAATTACAGTACTATTCAAAAACCCTATATTCCACATAATGTATCTCCAAAAGTACAATGAACCATAATTAGAAAGTTTTATCAAAAGTACCTTGATATGTCTTCTCAATAGACTCTAATTGTTTCTATATGAATCATTCTAGAAAAATATTTATAGAGAAAATGGTAAGATGACCTTTAAAAAACATACCTTACAACATATCATCACAATACTTCATCTTCCCTTAGAATTTCACCCTTCTTCACTTCATCTTCCCTTAGAATTTCACCCTTCTTCACTTCATCTTCCCTATGAATTTTGTTGCCAAGATTGTTCTAAGAGATCGCAAGATTGAATGATGAAAATGAGGGGTTCTTAATGTGTATTTATATGTTTCCAAGAACCGCCTTTACTTGACTTGTAACTTCTTTTCCTTAGATATAGGGATTCTTGACTATACTCTGAGGCTTCATCTTTAAGAGAGCATAACTTCTCAACCATCAGGAACCACGTGGCGTGACACATACTATTGGAAATGGCTTGACGATGACTATCAATTCATGGAGGTTTTGCATGTATTTTCAATGCACTTCATACTCATTTTCTTCAATCAACTTTGATATTCATGACCACACCTTCAGAGATTCTTAACTACTTCACCATATTTCCAGGTCTTCTTGTAGACTTATTCAAATAATCATCCCATGAGAGACATGCTTAAATATACATCGTAAGGGGACCGATTAATATACACCCATTAACTATATACACTTTTATACATCTTCTAGAGTTGACATCAATGAAAACCAACTTTCCAACAAAGGAACCCCAATAGGTGAGACAAACATGTGTTTGTTCTTTTCTACTATATTTTCCACCTGTTGTTGTAGTGTAGAGAGAACTCATGCAGAGTTTTTGGTGGTTGTAGTGACCTCTTGTTCACCTTTTGACAAGACCATAAAGAGGAAAAATATCTCGATTTTAGAGACCACCTTTTTACACTACTTCACAGAGATGAAAGAGACTGCAATAGTTGGGAGTTCCTCTGATATCCTGTAGTTTTTACCTCCCAAAGTAATAATGACACTAAGAGGCCTATATTCATAAAGAGAATGACATCTCCACATCTATGGTTGTCTTATAAGAACATCACAAACTTCAAGGGGGGAACATAACATAATGCCTTGTCTTTGAAGGGTTTGATGTCATAGTGCAACCAACATCGTTGGCTGACGTGAATGTATCGTCTCTAGATGAGCCAAATGATGGTGTATGGTTGAGGATACAACATCATTGTTAGGTTCAATCTCTTGAATACATATTCTAATATTAGGTTCTTTTGGCTACCACTGTCAATAATGAAATGGAGGGGGTTCCCCTTAACCCACATCTGTGAGTGGAAGAGGTGCTCCCCTTCTTTAGATGTTGTTGGTTCCTTTGGATGGAATTTTGTGGTAGAGATGGTAAAATTGGGTTCTACATAAATGATCCATTTTCCCTTATCTGGTTCCAAATAGGGTCTGATTATGCATCCCACTCTGAGGATTTTATATCAGTGAACAATGATTGTTTCGAACAACATTAATGAGTGTTGTACCAAGGGATTTTGTGGAACTCACACCACTTTCCAGTGTCCTTATTTTTAATTTATGTTACTCTTATTTTCTTGTGTCTTGGATTGGTTGTCCTGGGGCTGGACATCCTTGATCTATAATTTTATCTAGGAGTTGGGGAAACCTTTACCATGCTTTTGCTATGATGGGTTTGCAGAACTGAAATCCCTCTTTTTATTTTTTTTTAACTTTTGCTTGATCTTGAAAGTATATTAGTAAGCAACATCCAGTGAGGAGATTTCAAACAACTCCATATCTATTTGGATGTACCTATGTAGGAAAATGTAGTAATTTGGGACCAAGTGCTACTTAGAGTATTTAATACCCAGATTTGTGTTCAAGGTATCGAAGATATTGGTGTACTATGACACCATATGGTCTCTCTCTTGATGCAGAGTTGTCCATATCATGTATAGGTCATCATATTTTTCAACTGGGTAGTATTGCACCTTGAGGACATCAACAAAAGTCACCCAAGTGGGTCCTCATCCAAAAATTGTAGACTCATCTTCGACATGTTTCTCACAGTAGTTCTCCCACCAATATCTAACACGGGGAAGGGTTTTAAGGAGTGTGAAGATGATTTTTTCACTACTATAAATTTTTAGACAGGGACATAACTCTCTAGCGGACTTAACCATTTTTCCAAATCCTCAACATCTATATAGCCTTCAAATAAAGGAATATCAAAGTTAATTTGTACCTTAAAGGGCATCGCACCTCTGAAGTGATTGCTGGTTGAAGGTGCCTCCATTGATGTTGGAAATGGTCGAAGGATATGGGAGAAATGATCCTTCTTATCATTCCTCTGTCATGTGAGGGATTCCTTGAGAAACAATTTGATAGGATCTCTTATTCCATCATCTCAATTTTCTTATGCCATGGGAGGTTTCTTGGGCCAAAATGAGTGTTCTTCCCCAAGCTCAATCAGTTCGATACCCAACACTCAATAGTTTGACCTCGTTGGGGACATGCACAAAGAAACAAAAAAGAGTATATTTCTTTGATACCATTGATCCAGATTTTATTGATAATGACATATAAGGTAGAGATATAACAAGGAAACACATAGATATATTAATGATTCTCTGGAATACAAAAGACTATAAAATGAAAAGCACACAAGCTATCCAGAATGGTGGTAGCTTATCCCTGAAGAGAGAGATGTGTCGACTACACTAATTCACAAGATTCTAATTATAAAGAGGATAAAAAGGAATTTTAACGTAAAACATCAATGAAAAAACCATAAACACTCGAAGCCATAACCCAAAAGATGAAATGCCAAAAGATTTGTGGTCCCCGGTGTGGTTAGTTGATATGTCAACTTCTTGGGGGCACAAATTTTGCATATGATCTCTTTTTGGGGCTCTTGGTAGTCGATTGGAAAGGTCTAGTAGAGAAGTACACATTATGTTCGACCTAGCATCTACCTATGGCCACATGCTAGGGACTGTCGTGGAAAAAAATGTCATTTAGGGCCTCAAAACTGTTGAAATTTTGGTATTCTTGTTTAACCATAGACAATGTCAGATCATTTTCACCCAACCATAGGAATTCACATATGCCACCCCCGTGAACACTAACATTTACTTAGAATAATTCTGGAAAGACTACTCCAGAACCATCAGATAAACCCTAGTTGCTAACTGCAAAAACAACTTAAGACAAGTAGAACACTCCTTCTCCAAGGGTAGCACACAAGAGAGAGAGTCTTCATATTCATAGAACAAGTACCATACACAATTGCAGTAGCTGCAATTACACTACTCTCTCTCTCAAACTTGCGCCATACTTACCAATATTATCACCAAGAAAATCACCAAGAGAGAGACCAAGACCAAGAGATGACCATGCACCCTTATTGCTCCTTGCAGCTACAACTGGAGCTCTCCACAAGACTTTCCCACTAACTAGGTTTACAAATGAGATAAATCATCCTCTATTTATATTAATCTGTACATTGACTTTTCTGGCTGGGACAACATGACTTTGTAGTAATTGTATTTTTTGTTTATCTTTTTCCTATGGAGTTGACTTGTATTTATAGAATACAATATTCTAATATTATTTATTCTGCTAGGCCGACTTATCTTCTATGGTTTCCACACATCTATTTAATGGTTCACTTGCTTCCAGAATAATATATTCTAAGTCATATGTTCCACATGAAGGTTAATACCTCCTACAACTACCAAAACATCAACACTCCCTCTTAGATAGGGAGGTTTAACTAAGATGTTCTTCATGTAGTGATCTCAAAGACATCCATCCATATCACATGGCATGGGAAAGACTCACATGGTATTTCAAACCAATCTACAAGTACCATCATTGTAGCCACATAGGATATCATATGATCAAACAGATCATGTAACAAGTATCACCATCATATCTTCACATTAGCCATCTAGTTGACAAAAACCTCCAACACTATTGGTTGGCACTCTAGCTAGTAGCATTCAATGTTACTGATCGAAACTCTAATTGGGAATCATTTCTGACACTACAGGTCAAGATCTAGTTCATACAGAACTAGTAACTTGTCAGCTCACATGGAATATGACTCAAAAATTCAACACTCGCTCTTAATGAGGAAGGTATTCCTCTTGGAGTGACCATCATCACTACTTTTTCGCTTATGCACAACTCGGTCATTATCCTATTTTCAATCATGGATCTATATGTCATAGGAAGTTTTGAACTTTCATTGGAATAGTGTATCGACCTTCATTGGAGTAGCATACCAACCTGCGATGGGGTAATATACCAGCTTGCGTTGGAGTAGCATACCAACCTACGTTGGGGTAGAATACCAGACTGCGTTGGAGTACCAACCTATGCTGGGGTAGAATACCATCCCACGTTGGAGTACCAACCTGAGATGAGGTAACATACCATCTTACTTTGGAATACCAACCCGCATTGGGGTAGCATACCAGCCTATGTTGGATTGCCAACCTGTGTTGGGGTAGCATACCAACCTGCACTGGGGTAGTGTACCATCCTGCGTTGGGGTTACCAACCTACATTGGGGTAGCATACCAACCTGTGTTGGGGTTACCAACCTATTTTGAGGTAGTGTACCAGCCTGCAATGGGGTTACCAACCTGCGCTAGGGTAGCGTACCAATCTGTGTTAGGGTTTCCAACATGCGTTGGGGTAGAGTATGAGCCGACGCTAGGGTAGCATACCAGCCTGTGTTGGGATTACCATCCTTCATTGGGGTTTCCAACCTATGTTTGGGTAGCATATCAGCCTATGTTGGGGTTACGAACCTATGCTGATGTATCTTTTTCTACTGGGTATCTCATCACTTCCCTCTACTGGGGAACACATCAATTCCTTCTACTGGGGAACACATCACTTCCCTCTATTGCGGAACATATCACTTTCTGCTACTTGGGAACATATCACTCCCTCTCATGAGGGAAAATCCTTCTAGACCACACCAAGCTTGTCTCTAAAGTATTCAAACTTCACTCTCGATAGAGGCTTATTCAACATGTATGCTACCTGTTCATCGATAGCAATATAACGAAGAAATTGTCTCTTCATATTATTCTCCCCCTTGTTGGGAGAATCCTCTAGAGACAAATTAGGCTTTGTACATCTCTAGGATATTTATCTGCAACATTCTTGATCTTGTAGATCAACTTGGAAGTAACCACTTACTTCCCTTCTGGTCTTGGAACCAAGGAAAATATATGTATCCCAGTCCTTCTGACCGACTTCAATATTGGTCACTGTAGTAAAGTCTACCAAATCAAGGGAATATTCCCATAAGTTCTCATATCTCCTCGAAGCCTCTGAAGCTTCAATCTAGCCTTCTCAACCCATGGCAACTATCTGTCGGTTCAAAAAGATGTCTCTCTCTTCCATAGATCTAAAATTATATGAGTCTCCATTCTCCCTCTAAAGCTTGACTCCCTCTGAATCTGGATAATCTTCAGATCCATCTTCTCCTCATGATATGACTCATAAATGTTGCATCATGCAAAGTTTCATTGGACCACGTTGGTCTCTTCTTGGTTACTGCAATGATTCTGGGTAGGCCCTTATGGCTCTACTAACTCTTCCAGATGATTTGAAGAGTGATCGACTACACTAGAGGGATTTGTTTGATCATCTTTGGAGCCTTCTTCTCCTTACAATCAATATCCATATGAGATACTATGTATCTCACAAAATTACCCTTCTTCATATTCTTTTTCTTTGGTACATGGATGTATACAATCATGTATACAACTTCTTATCTGGATAGCTTGCTCCATGTCTCAAATTAGAGACCATCTAATATGTTGTCTCATGCAACCGTCACTATAGTTTCCCTCAGAGTTATCACATGTGACCTACCCGAGACAAGGAAAACAAAGGGAAAAACAATAGACAAGAATAATACTCTTATAATAATAAAAACAAGAACGAGAACAATAATCATAGTAGCTCCTTCTCAGAGCTATTTCTTGTGACCTTCTTGGAACAAGAACCAAAATAAGAATACAATAATAAGAAATATCTCATAGAGTATATGTTAGTTCATCTTGCAAGCATTTATATCAATAGTACTCACATGTTGCCAAGTATTCATTGTATTTAGTAGAATAGAACCTTTCAAGGATTGTTGTCACAACTAGTAATGCAGAAATTATCAAACTTGATATGTGCAAATTGGAAACTTGTTAATTTAATCAAACCTAGAACCTGGATTCTTATATTCAAGAACAAGTGTTGTTGATTTTCTTCCAAGTATCCTTCACTCAAGATGACAAGTATTCTCTACAACCTATCTGTTGTACTTAAGACAATATGCTTTCTATACATAAATATAAGTTTGAGAATATAGTGCAAATAAACTATGAAGTCTCAACCTTAATCAATCTAATACTTTGACTAAATTTAGTTTCTAACTTTAACTTTGAATAGAGGTTATTATGATAATCATAACTTCAATAGATCAAAATACAACTAGATTCTCATAATGTCACGATAATTCCATAACAGATAGAGGCATATGAAAACAATCAATCTTGGAGTGTGTTGTTCCTTTGAATGTGTTGTATATGAGATCCCTTTGGATCTACGATTGTTGCTTGGACTAGAGATCCCTTCTCCTGCAATCACACTCAAAATAGTGATACAATTTAAACATGTCTAAGTACATACCTATTATATTAGCAACAGACAGTGGCACCATCTGGTAGCAGCAGAAAGCAATGACGAACCTTAAAACTTCAAAGTTCTCCAACTTGCAATCTAAAGGTAACTGGAGATGTGCTAGGGTAAGGTGCACTAGAAAAACCAAATATTAGGCCCAAAATTTCACAGAAACATTATTGCAACTAGTGTTGTCACTGAAATTCACACTGCAACTGACACGAAGGAACTGGCATGAAGGAAATGGAACTGCAAACCTAGGGTTTTTATGAGGAAACCCTAATACCATGGAAATGGGCAAAACTAAGGATATTCCTTCCAGTGGTTAGGTTGTTACGAAGGAAACCATCTCTGATACCATATTGAAATTTTGGTATGCTCATTTAACCTTAGACAATGTCACATCATTGTCACCCAACCATATGCATTCACATATTCCACCCCCGAGCACACTAACTTTTACTTAGAATAATTCCAACAAGTCTACTCCAGAACTAATTGATAAACCCTAGTTGCTAACTGCAACAACAACTCAAGGCAAGTAGAGTGCTCCTTCTCCAAAGGTAGTGCACAAGAGAGAGAGAGTCTGTTGTGGGTGGAAAACCCCCTATGGACTAACACTACGGGTTCTATAATGCATGCAGAAATGACCCTTTAAAGTCTCCTACTTTTTACTATCATCCCGACATAGACCCCACATTCATGCATAAAACACAAGGATAAAAGGATTTGGTAACTCTACCTTGAACTCCATGTTTGGTGTCGATCCTTTTGAGTTTGGTTTCTCCTCGACTACAAGTGTCCTCCCAAAGACAACCTACATTCACAAATAGACAAACAAATAACTCCAAACATGCATCTTATATATGAACTAGTGGGTTAGAGGTTCTAATAAAACATAATCACAACTGAATATTGATCACCTCATATTGCAGGATGGGAAAAGTAATTATTTTTATTAATCTCAAAAAGGTAACTTACAATGGTGAGATTGGCCACTGCTCCTCGAATCTGGTCCTGGGCTCCTCTTCAACTATGCACCAACCGCTTCCACATATGCTTCTCCTCACAAAATGGTTGCAAACGATTGGGACAAGGGGGATACAAAAAGGGCATAGTTTCTTTGCTATTATTTTCTCCTTTTAAAATGGTACCCCTACCTCTTATTTTATAGGCTAGAAGAGGGTAGTTATCTGGTTGAGTGACCAAATATGGGTGGTAAAACGGTTTAGGCAATTACTCAGAAATCTATATTTCGTCTGCAACTTTCTGTTTTTTGTGCTTTTGTCAGTATATGCGGGCTGTAATGGGTTAGCTAGCATATATATGCGGGAAGCAGTGGTGTAGGGAAAGGATTATTTTAAGGATGGAAATTTATTTTAAAATGTAGAAACCTTGGTGAATCTTACTAATCCTTCATATGCCAACTATAAAGTTTTGGCTATATTTTTGTAAAAATATTCAAATTTCTAAGGATTTTATATAGTCTGTATAAAATTTTGGCGATTTATAAGGTAAAATAATTTTATCCTATAGAATTTGGGTGAATCATTTTTAGAATAGAGAATTGTTTTTTTTGAAAAACCATGGAAAATTAGCCCATGAGCGAAATTTAGCCCCTAAAATCATCCATGGTGCAGGGCGCGTATGCCTTCATAAGGATGGATTTTTAGAAGAGTTGTTCAATGGTGGCTTGGAAAAAATTGCAAGTGAGATGGCTTGATTCCAGGTAGGCATGTATAGTGAAAATTAGGGTTATACCAAATTCCCCCTAATCTGTGAGGTCAGAAGATAATTTGATGGCCAAAACACATTACCAATATTCACCAACGTACGAAGCGAGTGAGCCTAGGGACCAGAGTTCGGGAGGTGCCATCTGTAAAAATAACAATTGTCTCACTGAGGCAGGCGTACCCATGCTCAGAATGAAATAAAATCATGGTTTCTAATCAAATACACTGCAGATCCATGTCATATAACTATATAAAGTGTATCTATGAGCAATACACAACGGATCTATGTTAAGAACCAAATATCAATATAGCATAGAAAAACCTTAGAAAAAGTACTCAACGCCTTGAAAAAGAGATAATTTTAGATAATAAGCCTCTTCGAGGGGGAAACCTCCTTTTACCCCACTTAAATGTTCAAGTACAACATGATTCAAAATGAAAATGTTTCCTTGGTATATATAGGAGACTAGGAGGTATAATTACAACTAATGGCCTGTTAAGAACCAAACTTCAATATAGCATAGAAACACCTCAGGAAAAGTACTCAATGCCTTGAAAAAGAGATAATTTCAGATAATAAGCCTCTTCGAGGGGGCAACCTCCTTTTACCCCACTTAAATGTTCAAGTACAAGATGATTCAAAATGAAAATGTCTCTTTGGTATATATAGGAGACTAGGAGGTATAATTACAAATAATGGCCTAAAGCCATGTAATGATCCCAAGCCATTATGCAAGGATCATCACTGTTTTGGTGTCTTTTTAAAACTTTTTCTGAGTGAGGTATTTCGTCAAACACTTTGTTGATCTACCTTTTAGATGTGTTTATATGTGTGTATGCAGCAAATAAAAGA